>JAMFLL010000525.1:0-16196 GCA_027475725.1 Pythium rhizo-oryzae
TCGACGGGTTGCGCGGTTTGTTCAATCGCACAGGCGCGTAATGTGCCGGAACTTTGGTACAGTACAAGTACTGTAATACGGCAGCATCTCCGCCGAGCGCCTCCAGCTTGGAGTCCAAGCGCCAAGTGGAGGCTCGGGAGAGAACACAAAGCGCCCCGCGGAAGATGGGGAACACGGGAACACGTTCCATGGTACACTGTATCAAATCTTTGAGTCGTCTTGGTTTGATTCCTGGTTCTCATCCCCGCTCGATCTGTGAGAACGGTTCCACGCGACCAAACTGTTCCGGACCACTGGTGACCCTCTGGCAGTGACCATAGAGCAGCTCGTGGCACTCCAAGACGTCGTCCAGAGCTTCTCATGGCGACTGAACGAAACAGAGCGTTTCAAACACAGGCATACGACTCTTCAGCCAATCAGCGCACGCGATCCGGTGCTTCTGTACTTCAACCTCGCTGGATCGAGGGCTCTTCAGTCCAGCGCCGCAACATTCGTGAACGGTGCCGGCGCGGCGCCTGCTCGCGGATCCACCGACGCTTTGCGCTCGCCGTCAGCTGCTGCCACCTCCGCCGCTTCGGTCTCCGTGAGCTGGCGCAGGATCTCGTCCCGCGTCAGCGCGCGGATCGGGAAGCCGCCGGCAGCTTTGGGAGCACTTGTGGCCGTGGCACATGTCGCAGATTCTGAGGTGAGCTGGTCGTGGGTACACGCTGAGGTATCCTCCTCGTCGTCGGTCCCATCTTCATGCTGGTCCATCTGCCACAAAGCGTACCCACAATGAATCACTTCCTCACTTCCTCACACAGCAACACGACCTCATTGACGGCACGTACCATGGACGGCAGGGCCGTGGGGCGGTGGAGGAACGGCGACGCGCGCGCTTGCTGCTCCAGCTCGGCCCACGAGCGCCGCGTCTCGCCGGCATCGCGGAAGAACGCGGCGGCATCACGCTGGAACAATTTGGGTTCAGCGGGAGAGTCGTCCTCAGCTACTACCGGTGTGCGCCGTCCATGTGACGGGGCAATGGGTGGCGGTGGCGGGGGCAGCAACTGGGAGACAACTTGAGATGGCGGCGATGGCGCGTCACCACCAGAACCTGCGGCCGACGCAGTAATCTCCGTCTCAGCAACACGCTCGGCGTCGTCGTCGTGGGCCGCATGCGTATCCTCACGCGGTGGAGGCAGTGGGAGTGGAGCAACCGACGCTGCTGTTACATGTGGTGTGGATGCCTTCATAGCGCCGCTGGCTTTCACCATCGTAGCCGCAACTGGTGCCGGCGGTGGCAGCGTAGGGGGCCAGGAAGTCTCCGTCGTAGCAGCCGAGGCCGTTTGCGCACGTGGGGTCGGCAGGGTGTCGTCGACAACTTGTACCGACACGTTCTCCTGGTCACGGCCGCGCGCGGCCTCCTTTTGCTTCTCGTCGGCCCAGAAGCGCGTGCCGACAGCCGTCACGCCGTCCCCGAGCACTTCGTACCGATCCCGCACGGAGTCGCGATGCGCTGCGTCTATCCGCTCGTCCCACACGGCGCGATCCGCGGGCGATAGTTTGATGTACTCTTGCTTGGTGATCCCGCGGAACCCACGAAGATCCACGTCTTCTTCGCGAAGCTCCTCGGTCTCGGGCTGCTGGTCCTTCTCCTGTTCGAGCTTGCGGGCTTTCTCTTCCTCGATTTCGCGGATGCGGCGCTCGCGGATCTGCGCCTGCCAGTCACGAAACGCTTGGAGGTCGCGCTTGCGGTCAGCGTGCTCCTTGTCCACGAACGCGCGTTTGGCCGCAAGCTCAGCATCGTTGCCGCCCTTCGCCCACGCAGCGACACTAGTGCGCTCGATCGGGAAGATGGGGCGATCCAAGAACGCGAGCTGTGGCATGGACGAGATGTAGACCTTGCGGAAGTACTTGGTCTTGGACACGACTTCGTTGCCCGTGATGCGCAGCGCGCGCAGCTTTGGAATGGCCGTGAACACATCGAGCACAGTGGTGTCGCTGATCTGGTTGTGGCTAATGTCCAAATTGGACAGCTCTTCGCAGCGCGCGAGCTCGTCGAGGTCTTCTTTGGACTCGAGGAGGTTCCGCGAGAGGTTGAGTGACGAGAGCTGCGGCAGGCACGCGAGCCCAGCGATGCTCTTGATGCGGTTTTCGCTGAGATCGAGCGTGTTGAGCTCTTTAAGGCACTCGAGGCCTTCGATGCGCTCGATGAGGTTCTTGCTCAGGTATAGGCAGCGGAGGCTCACGAGCGGCGCGAGGTTCTCGAGCCGTGCGAGCCCGTTCGACTCGAGCCAGAGCGCCTTGAGGTTGTAGTACGGCTCGAGCCCCTCGATGCGCTGGAAGCCCTGGAAGTGCGCGTAGAGGTTGTCGTTGAGCTCGGGCGTCTCGTACCCGTCGTTGTCGACGCACAGCTCACGCAGCGTCTCGGCGTCCATGCGCGGGATGCGCCCCTTGCGCTCCTCGTGGAAGCGCTTCTTCTCGCGCTCGCGCAGCCGCGCGAACGTCGACTCGACCGACTCGGGCTCCACACTCACGGGCATCTCAGCGGAGTTCGACTGGTGCTGACCGCCGGCGCTTTCGGCTTGTGTGTGGCCCAGCATCCCTCGACGGAATTGGAATTCCAAATCCTCCGTGGACCGGGCTGGAGGTGCTGTGAAAGGACACGCCGTTTCACCCAATCTTCTACAAAGTATCACGAATATAGACAGAATACGAAGTGGTAATTACATCGGTAAGTGATGATACAGATCTGATCCTGATGAGTATGCTGATACTGCGTCATTTCTGTTGGTGCTGCCCAGCCGCCAAAAAGAGATCACCAAGGAAGCGATGAGCAAGCGCGCGGCCGTCGGTGCCGTCGCGCACGGCGCGCTCCAGCGGTGCGTCATCCATCGCTCTGTTGATTTATTCCCGACGCGTCTAACCGCTGCGTTTTTGTGTCTTCGGTAGGCTGCCGTACGTGTACACGGCGTCCGAGATCCAGGAGATGCGTTTCTGGCGCACGAGCCCGCGCGAGAGCAACAAGATCGGCGACCCGGTCAAGCGCGCGCGCAACCACACGTCCCGGCTCATCAATGCGCAGCTCACCAAGCTCTCGAGCATCACGCGCCAGGCGTCGTTGCAGTTTCCGGCGCTCAAGCTCATGCACCCGTTCGAGCGCGTGCGTCCTTTCTCTCCATTTTGAGTGATGTCGATAACCCAAGGCTGACGAGTGTGTTTGTCGGTCGCAGGAGGTCGTGCTGCTCACACTGGGCAAGGGCACGTACGAAAAGAACGTGCAGCTGCTGCGCAAAGTGTACGCGCAGCTCCACAATGTCGGTAAGCAGCACGAGGCCGACGCGCAGGTCCAGAAGACCAAGCAGGAGGCCGTGGACTGCGGGCTGCGCGCCATCGAGGTACGAACGCTGCGGTTGTGTCCACTGTGCGTGCTGGATTGCTTTTAGTACGGCGCAGGGGAACTTACACGCGCGTTTTGCTGACTGTAGGAGCTACGGGAGATCGTGGACAAGAACGCCGACTCACTCCGGCAGATCGCGGCGATGGCCAAGGTGCGATGGCCCAGCTTGGCTTGTTAGTATTGTATTAGTGGGTTGACGAAAGCGCATTCGACAGACTCTGCGAGGGCTCCCGTCGGTGGACCTGGAGAAGCCCATCTTCGCGTTCGTCGGCGCGCCCAACGTCGGCAAATCGTCGCTCGTGCGCGCGCTCTCGACGGCGTCCCCCGAGGTAAGCGCTTTCTGTTATACTGAACAGCAACACCCCACAGTGTGATACTCAAGCGTCGTAATGATGCTGCTGTAGGTGGCCAACTACCCGTTCACGACACGTGGCATCACCATGGGCCACATCTTCGTCGACGGCATTTCGTACCAGATCGCTGATACACCTGGGCTCATCTACCGGCCCGACGAGCAGCGTAACGCCATCGAGAAGCTCGCGCTCGCAATGATCGAGAAGACCCAGGCGGTGCGTTGGTGTATCTCTCGTCTTCCTTCGCGCCACCGGTGGGGAATCTCATAACTTTCTGCTCTTCCAGGCTGTGGGCTTTGTGTTCGATCCGTCAGGCCGCTCTGGCACGCCGCTGATCGAGCAGCTCCGTCTTCGCGACGAACTGCGCACACGCGTGGAGGACACGGGCGAGAACCACGCGTGGCTCGACATCATCTCTAAGATCGATGTGCCCGTGCCCGAGATCGACCAACTCAAGGCCCAGTATCCGGAGGCGCTCTTGGTATCGTCTGAGACAAACCAAGGCCTCGTCGAGCTCGGCACCGAGATCCGCGAGGTGCTCGTTGGCGAGCCGACCGACGAGTGAGCGGAAGTAGCCGAGGAGAGGCCAATAGAAAGGAATCAGGACTCGCTTGCACCGCGATCTGGGATGTTCCCATTCCTTGTGTTTATATTGTTTTCAGTTTAAAGATCGAGCAGCTTGAACTCCTCCCGGAACACGTTCACGTCCCGTGTGTCTGCCATCTTGACGAGGTCAAAGCGCTCCATGCACGTAAAGCAGATCCGCAGGTAGCTCCAGATGTGGTCCGCGCGGTGGTTCAAGTGGAGTGCCTGGAGATAGCACTTGGTTGCCTCTTCGTAGTTGCCCAGGTTCGCGTGGCTGATGCCCAGGTTGAGCCACCCGCGCGCGTACCGCGGCTTCATCTCGAGCGCACTGAAGATCATCACAAACCATTCGTTAGTGACTATACACAAACAATCAGCAGAAGAGAGAGAAAGGAAAACGCACCGGTGGTAGGCCGGGATGGCCTCGGCCGAGCGCGACGAGTTGGCGAGCGTGGCGCCGAGCTTGTTCCAGAGCGAGTACTCGGCCGGCCGGTCGTTCGCGGCCGACCGGAACGACGCGACCGCGGCGTCGTAGTCCTTGGACACGTTGTAGAGCACGCCGAGCACGACCTGCGTGTCCGAGTCGGCCGGGTCGTGGGCGCGCGCCTGCAGCATGAGCTGCATGACCTCGTCCATGAGCGAGCCGTCGCTGTACTCGTCGACCTGGATCTCGAGCCCGTGGAACTTGGGGTTGTGCTGCACCCAGGCCTTGAGCGTCTTGAGCGCGCCCTGCGGGTTCAGCTCGTTCACGTTGCTGACACCAAGCGCGAGCAGCGCGCTGAGGTTGTACGGGTCCTCTTCCACCGCGCGCTCGAGGCACACGATCGCGCTCTTGTCCTCGTCATTCTCGGCGTGGCACTCGCCCAGCAGCCGCCACGCCTCGCTGTTCTCCGGGTGCTGCTGCACCTCGGCCTCAAACGCCAGGATCGCGTCGTCCAGGTGGCCCGACTCGAAGAACTCGACGCCGCGCTGGAAGTTCTCGGTCGCCTCCTTGAACGGGTTGTCGGCCTTGTACACGTATTCGCTCGACTGCGCCGTGGCATCGTCCCACACGTCCTCGAACGGGTCCGACACCTTGGCGTCCTCCATGGCCTTCTCCCACATCGCCTCCAGCGCATCGGCGTCGCCCCAGGCCGCGTCCATGTTCTTCTCGCCCTGCGTGCGCGTGTCGTTCCACGCGCCGTCCATGGCCTTCTCCTCCGCGTTGCGCGCATCGTCCCACGCGCCTTCCATGCCACGCGCGGCCTGCGGCGCCGCTTCGCCAAACGCCTGCTCCATCGCCGCGTTCTTGCCGCTCGCGGACCAAGACGACTCGTAAAGGTCGCGGTTCACGCGCACCTCGTCCTTGGTTTCGCCCCAGGCGCCCTCGAGCGCGCCTTCGCTGCGCACGGCGCCCGTGACGTCGTTCTTCTCTTCGTCCAGCTCCACTTCGCCCGAACTCACCTGGTTCATAAACTTGAGGAACTCGCTGTTCTGCCACTTCGGATCCGGGTTCTGGCTCATCGTGCGCGCCATGTCGCTCGACGCCTGCATGGTCTCGAGCTTTCGCGCGTCCACGTCCTGCGCGAGTGCCGTCGCGTTCTCCTGCTGCTGCTGCAGCGCCGGCGGCGCGTACTGGTGCTGGTAGTGGACCGGCGCCTTGGTCTCCTCCCACGCGAGCTCGGCGTGGGACTTGCCGGCGGCGCCCCAGGCGTCGTCCAGGTGCATCGACTTGAAGTCGCCCACCCACGCGTCTTGCATCTGGCGCTGCATGTGCATTTGCTGTTGTTGTTGGTGGTGGTGCTGCTGGTGCTGGACCATGCGCATGTGCTGCGCCTCTTCAAACGCGGCCTCCATGGCGTGCGCGTGCGCGTGCATGGGCGGCTGGAACGCCATGGCCTGCGGCGCGGCGGCGCCGCTCTGGAACGCAGCCTCCATGCGCGCGCGCTGCATGGCCTCCTGCTCGAAGCCCTGCAGCATCTGCGCGTCCGCGGCGCGCGCGAACTGCTGGCGCTGCATCTGCATCTGCATGGCCTGCGGCGGCGGCGGCATCCCGCGACCGCCGCCGCGCGCCTGCGACTGCAGCACGCTGTCGAGCGCCTTCGAGAGCGGGTTCTGCGCCGCGACCGTGCCATCCACGGCGCAGCCGTTGCCCTGCACGATCTTCCCCAGCATGTCCATGGTCGCGGTCGGTGGTCTTGGTGGTCCTGGTGATGTCGCGGGGCCCTTTTGATCCCCCTTTTTGAGCCTGGTTTGTGTGTGAGAGAAAGAAGAGAGCGAGAGAGGTGCTCGCCGAGAGCTACAAACCTTTATAAATGCATACATGTTGAATTACTCCAACGATGTAGGCAACTACAAGAACATATATGCGAAAAGAGAGGTATGTTTATATGTTGCTGTTCCACAGCTGCATACGTAGACGCTGATCTGTTGGGGAGGACCGCTTTGCGTCAACAAGGAGGGGATCCGCGTTCCCAACACCTCGGGTGGGGGGCGTTGAAGTTGGCCTTGGTTCACTTCAGAAAACGCAACCCACGGCACACGTCGGCTCCGGCCCGGACGCCTCCACGAGCCAACTTTACTGCTATGGCGTCGTGAGATGCTGGATGGCATCCAGCAACCCTCCACTGGATGTACGCGAACCAACGAGCGGATCCGGACGCCAGTGGACGAGCATGTCAATGGCAGCAGTCTCGTTGTCAAACAAAGGCATCGGGCGACTGTTGGCCGCCGCCGACGCGTTGTGGTGCGTCCGGCAAATGGAGAGAACAAAAAGTCGACGGCCGACGCTGAGCTTGGCCAGCGCTCGAGTGGGCGTAACCCAACCTGGTCCAGTGGGCGAGGTTGCACACCGCGCCGAGTCTCCACGTGGGAAGACGTTTGGCGAGGGAGACGTCCTAATGTAGGGCTCTGAGGCCAGATGGAAAGCGCGTGCCTGGCATGGTCTCTGGGAATGGGCAGCGTGGCGGCGATCTGCTCGCGCTGCACGCCGTAACGCCATCAGTTTGCCACGCCGAACGCTCCTCGTGGATGTCTTTTTGGTGATCTACAGCTCCCAACTTTTTTTATCTCTGTGCTGACCCGTTTGGGTGTGGCTGCCCTCGCTGGATCCGGACTTTGCTCACGATGGGCTTGCTGGACGGTGATCCCCCAGATGCGCGCTGATAAACCCGCGAGTTCAGGTGCCCCTCTCCACATGGGGCACATTTCGATGGTCAAGAACTGCTCCTGTGTTTACATGCCGTTTTCGGCTAAACCCAATTTTGAGGTGATAATTTCGTTTTGACCCACGCTTTCACAGCACAAAAAATTGTGATGCGTTTGCCTTCAAAATCCGGAGACGCCGATCTCGCATCCACAGGCTCCAACATAAACTTCCAGTGACATGTTTGGCTCATCGAGAGGCGATCGCAGCGAAGTTGGCCCACGCAGTGGATTTCTTCGGTCGAACGGCCAGGGTCCAGGGGGAAGCGTGATGCTGGGACCAAAGGGCGGCTGCATAGAGCACTATATCAGATCCCGCACGTGCCGAGCCGCAAAAACCAAAATCCAGGGCCCTACCGGACTTCCCTCATGGGCCCTGGCCGCGGTCCAAGAGCTCAAATCTCGGGTCCAGGCGACAGATCCCTCGGGCTTGCCTTTGGCTGCGAGGCCACGCCAAACGCCTCTAATTATTCGTTGACTTCGCTTGACGTGGACACGCGAGTCTCGGGAAAGCTATGGAAATGGAACACCAGTCGCACGCCGTGCCCGCTGGATTGTTTCCGCTCGGTTGTAGTTGGCACGCGGCAGAACTACTGTAGTAGCGGCAACGAACGCACTTCAAAACGTCCTGCCCGGAACCGTCGGTTCTTAGCTGTGCGGTGGGTTGCACGTCTTCTGATCCAGAGAAACTTGGCGAACTTGCCCTGCATGAGGGCGGGCTCAACACGCTGCGCAGCGGACAAATCCACAGGGCCGTCCTGTTGGTAGCGCTGGATTCTCTCCAACTCTCTGGCCGAGTTCACCAAAGACAGGATCTCTGGAGGCTATGGGATCAAACTGAGCTGCAAACGAGAAAAAAATCTGGGCAGGCAGTCACAGGGTTAAACCGTGCAAAACGTGATTCCCCAGAAGTGCATTCAAGGTTTTCCCTGAGTTCGCAAAGTGACCACCAGCGCTGCTGGCTGCCCCGGCTCTGGAATCAATCAGCTTGGCTGGTGGATTTCTCCGTGCCCCGCCTGGCGCAGAAACAGTCTTCCCAGGCAGAAATCCACTTTGAACATGATTTCAGCCAATCCGCACGCGAGAGAGTGATGGTCACTAGCGTCCCAGGCCACCAAGAAATCCACTGCACGAGCCCTAGCCCGCGCGCGCGACTCGACTCTACCAGCTCTCTTTTCCCCAGTACCAACAACACGGCGGACGCCGGGTGCCTAAAAGCTGCCTGGCCGCCAGGCACTCCGCGGCCGACCCGGCACTCGCTGTATTTCTCCAGCTTGGACGCCAACGGCATCCGCATATCCCCGGCTCCCGTAGCGCTCCCAACGCACGCGCGAGGCGGAAGAGACGGCGAAGGGAACTACTCGTATATTTGCGCCGTGGCTTCCATCCCCCGTTTTCCCTCTTGAGGTCCATGCTCTTCGGGTCTATCAGCATCCACAAACCTTCCGCATCGGCGACCTCGCTCTCCATGGGGCCTAAACTTTCGCGCAACCACTCGCCTACGACGACGTACCACCACGCCAGCAACAGCAACGCCGCGCCCACCTCGCGCGCCGCCTCCTCGACCCACAGCAACGCCAGCAGCCGCGTCTCGGTCGGTCGCGTCTCCACGAGCTACGCGCCGCACTCGCCCGTGTCCAGCGCCGCCCACGACGAGCGCGTGCGGCGGACCGGTCGACGGAAACTGGCCCACCGCGGCAAGTCGCACTCGGACCCGGGCGTCGAGAACAAACCGTCGCTCATCCACGTGGCTGGCGGCGTGACGAAGGGCGTCCAGCTCGACCCGCGCATGAGCTCGCGCGTACAGATCTACGAGAACATGGGCGCCACGCGCCCGAGCGCGCGCAGCGAAGACGCGTGCTGTAGCAAGTGCACGCGCGCTGGGATGGAATGGGACAAGTACCGACCGAGCGCCGTTGTCAAGGACTACGCGGCCGTGTCCACACAGAACAGCAAATTCCGCAAGCACATGGAGGACGAGTGCGTCGTGATCCCCAAGTTCAAGGCGTACCACGGCGACCCGGCCAAGAGCTCGTTTTTCGGCGTCTACGACGGCCACGGCGGCTCGTTCTGCGCGCGGTACGCGGCCAAGAACTTCCACACGAGACTCTCCGCCAGTATGGCCGGCCGCATCGGCTCCAAGCTGCGGGAATCCGACCTCGGCAGCCGCAACAGCCTCATGACGTCGTCCGGCAGCACTGCTTGTTCCGAAGGGGAGAACGACTTGCTGAGTGTGGACGACATTGAATCCTGTTACGCCGAGGCCTGCGCCGCGCTGGACGAGGAGCTCGCCGGGTACGACGAGTCGGCGGCGTGCGGCTCGACGGCCGTGACCTGTCTAATCCGAAACTTCAACGGCCGCACGTCGTTCCACATCGCCAACATCGGCGACTCGCGTGCCATTCTGTTCGCGAACGGCGCCACCTCGCGGCTCACCGTCGACCACAAGGCCACCAACGAAGACGAGGTCAAGCGCATCCGCGCGCGCGACGGTATCATCCTGAACAAGCGCGTGGGCGGAGTGATCTCGGTCACGCGCGCCTTTGGCCAGACGGACGAGAAGCAGTTCATCACGGCCGACCCGCACACGCAGTCAGGAGAAGTGCAGTCCAACGACTCGTTCCTCGTGCTCGCCAGCGACGGCGTGACCGACGTGTTCTCCGACGAAGAGATCACCGAGTTTGTCTCGGAACGGTTAGCGCGCGGCGAAAAGTCTATCACGATCTGCAAGAGCCTGCTGGACGAGGCGAAGGCGCAGGGTGCCATGGACAACATGACCGCCGTCTTGATCTGCTTCTCCGACCTCCAATAGACCGCCACAGCTCCAGAATGCTAAGCTAATAATTTATGAGAATTTCTCCCCATCAAACGGCGACTAGGTTTGCGGTTCAAGAAATATCTATGAGGTGGGTGCCTGCCAGGCTGCCTGGAAACCTACTGGATTGGGGTAACTCTGCTGCACTGACTCATTGGATACGAACCGACAACATTATGCTGATACGAACCGCGTGTTGGCGATGTAGCTTCAACATCTCCATTTCCGAATTGAGGGTGGCATGGTGACACCGCGTCAATTCGTTCCGGCTTCGAGACAGCGAGAGTGAATGGGCATGTCCAAATTAGTGGCGTAATGGGAAGCTCCATCCCAGGGCATGATGCAGTCGCAAACTTGATTACCGCGCGGCGCACGAACATGCTGGAAGTGCTGTCTGTGTCTGTGTCGTCCGACCACATCACACAACACCGACCATGCTCGACCGTCGCATATTAGATGCGGGAGCCGACTCGTTTGCCTCACAGATGCGTGGACTAGGGAGAATAAGTGGAAGAGAGGAGGGTTCTCTGTTATCTACTACGTAGTAGATGTTGAAGCGGATGAACCGACCGACAGAGAGGGCACATGGCGCGTCGGTCCACACAAATGATAACTCAGCAAGTGGATGGTCACGATCACGGTGGATGATCTAGTCCGGTCGGACGCCCTCGACATCCAAACGCTAGGAAGCAGAGACGAGAGAGAGGTGGCTTGATGGATAGATGTAACATGGCAGTCTATTTTCTTTGAGTGTTGTTGCTTGTGGCTTTCGCGTGTGTTCTACTTTGACTTGGGTGGTTGTTAAATATTAGCCGCAAAATGGGGACCCGACTCGATGATATTCATGGCGCGACTTCGACATTTGACAGCAAGAGGAGTGTTTTGTCGTTGTGGTGGGACGGAGCGGCAGCAGGCTGCAGGCAGATAGAGGCAGATGCATGGGGGATAATAGAACGGCATGCGGGCTCACAGCTCGAGGCTGCGCGCCACGGGGTAGTCCGGGGACGAGCGGCGGAACGTGAGCACGAGCGGCCGCGGCGCGAATTTCATGATCTCGAGGCTCTGGCGGTAGCCCATGGCGCTCACGTCCATGTGGTTGATGCTGAGCAACAAGTCGCCGGCCTTGATCGGGTTGCGCTCCGTCTCGCGGGCGACCACGCCCGACGGGTTCACTTCCGACACGGTCGGGTAGGGCTTGCTCCGCTCGGGCTTGAGCACAATGCCCAGCTGGCCGTCTTCCTCGCGCCACACGACGTAGCACAGCGAGCGCTCGAGGCGCTCGCGGCGGCGCTGGACTTCCTTCTTGGCCGAGTTGAACGAGCCGCGGTTGTTGGACATGCGGTGGAGGCTCGAGCGGAACCGCACCTCCTGGATCCGCGGGCGGCGGAAGCGGAGGATCGCGGGGCGCACGCCGTCCTCGAGGATCTGCATGGTCGCGTCGAAGGACATGTCGTTGTCGTGCGTGCTGTGGTCGTTGATGGAGACGAGATAGTCCCCCTGGCGGAGGTTCCACATGCCGGGCAGCGTGTCGTTGCCGTTGGCGTCCTCCACGCACGGGAAGCCCGTCATGTTGCACTGGTAGAACTCGAGCCCGAGGTACGAGCCGTGCCAGAGGAACACCTCGTACTGGAGGTGGTCCTCGTCCTCCGGCTCGCCGTCGTCCTCGACCTCGACCGACGCGAAGCTGAGCGTCGTGTCGGTCTGGCGCATGGCCGCGGCGGCGTTCATGGCGTGGGCCTTGTCGACGGCCGCCGCGGCCGCGTGGTCGTGCGCCAGGTCGTCGTCCTCTTCGTCGTCGGTCGTGGCGCTGCCGCCGCTCGCGGCGCTGAGCCCCGTGGGCAGCCGCGGGCGCACGAAGAGCTGGATCTTGCGCGCGGCCTCTTCCTCCATGAACGTCTGGCGCATCCAGTCGTGGAACGAGCCGGCGAGCATGCGACGCGCGACGCGCGGGTCGGCGTCCTCCGGGTCGCGCGACGCGATGCGCTCGGCGTCGATGGACGAGGTCGGCTCCTCGCCTCGGTCCTCCGGCGGGATTGGGTCGTCCATGTCCTGGTACAGCGGGTCGGTCTCATCGGGCCAGCACTGGAAGCGGTCCGGGAAGAGGGCGAGCGGGGGCGCGGCTGCCTGGTACATTCTTGAGCATGCGTCGAAGAACGGTTCTGTGCGCTGAGGGAGGGGACGGGGGGAGAACCGAGAACCAGATCACACGGACCCGGGTACGAACCAGCAGAGGGGCTTGGGGGAGAATCTTGCGCCGCTGTAAATTCGGCGACGAATATACGTACGCGCGAGCGCGACGAGGGACGGAGAGTGCCTGGGCTGTGGACGGCTAAATCGGATGTGAGCGAAGCGAGTGTTTTGCCTGGACTGGGTTCTCTTCGTGCTTGGCCTTTGCTGCACAGCGGCTGCTCGAGCCGATAGCTTGACGACACCCACACTCCGCCCACCAGTCAGCCGGGCATTCGAGCCGAGAGGGGAGCAAAGAGAGGTGCGGGAGGAGAACAAAACGGCGGAGATGAGGAAGAAAAGAACAAGAGGAGCACCCAAAACTCAAAACCCACGGCGCATGTCCCCGATCTGGCAACTTTTTGTTTTTCCCACCAGAAGTCGGCCGCGCACCGGCCCCGAACCGGCAGACGAGCCAAACGCGCAATCTTTTGGGCAGATCTGCCACCAGTTTCTGTCCGGTTTCCGCCTGTGACTTTGACACAGTTGTCAAAAACGTTGAGCAAAAAGAGTTGGACCCAGGTGGCTAAAAAGGTGGTGATATTGTGCTGAAATACCCGGCATAAACCTTGAAAAAAAAACAGTGGCTCGCAGCTGAGGAAGAAGCAGACGAAGCTTTCACGTCGCACAGCATCCATCTCCCTGCGTGGTTTGGGGAGCCGTGCGTAGCGAGCGCCGCACGGTTGGGAGAATGGTTGCCGTTCTCTCAGACGTGGCGCGGCGTCGCTCCTCCGAATCGAAGCGCTCGATCAAAAAGATCCACTGTTGCGCCTCGAGGGCGCCTACGAATGCACCTTTGGTCTGTCTTTTCAAGATCCGGATATGGAATCCGCGAGTCGCCGGCGTTGATGATGCTCGTGCCATCACTCCACTCGATCTCGGCGTGTCTCCGTGGACGAACTGACTGCCTGCTGAACATCACATGGCGGAGCCGCTTTTCGGCGTTGGCCTATATTTTTAGGCCAACGCCCCTCAACGGTCCAGCGCGGAGTAAAAATGCGAAGACAGAAAACGCGAGCTCATGATAAAACTCGGGGACGACTGGTCATGAGATCCCCCTCGCTTTCTTCCAGCGAGACTGCTCATGGTGAGCCGCATAAAACGCTCGGCAAACCGTCGCGAAAGCGAGCACCACCGTCGGGGCCAACCATTCGCGCGAATCTCGCGAGCGCAGCATTCGGAACCAGCAACCAACGCGACGGTTCCCCGACAAGCGGCGCGTGTTTGTTGAACCGCATTATCATGATGGATACATGCCTGAGATGGTGAGGAAGGAAAGCAAGTGGATGATGCGTGCTGGAACATGGTTCATTTCGCTCCTGCCCCCCAAGCGGCGCCCACAGAGGTAACGTCGTCTTAAAACTGTTCTCTCCTCCACACTCCACCTTTGAGTTCTACGGTACAGCCGTATCCAGAGTGCGTGGCCGCGAACGGTTGGATGGGAGGCAGTCTAGTAGCGCATCATGGCAGTTTGGCCGGCTGGAGCACCGAATCAGAGGCGCACATGTACCATGTCGCCTCTTCGTCAACCCGTCCTAAACCGAGAATTTTCCCCATCTCGCGCGTAACTCGAACTAGTTTTTTTGTTCTCCCCCTCAAGCGACAGGGTTGGAGGAGCATGCCCCTTGCTCACGCGGGCCGATTGCGCGTGTCTGAGCCAAAACAGCGAGCTCGCGCTCCGAGCTCGTATCACTGATCGTGCAGTTGTGATCGCCACTTCACCTGCGTTTTGTATGCAGTCAGTTAGCCCCTGTATGTACCACAGCAACGAAGTGCGCGCCCCTTCAGAGGTTGCACTTCAACCTAGACGGGACCATTTGGGCGCTCCATAGCTCTCTACTGAACGGCAGGAACCAACGCGGAACGCTCTCGGTTAGTACGGTAGCCGAGTACTTACGGTTCGTTTCCATCGCGTAGCGAGTCGCGCGACCGGTTGACAAGCATCCGCGTTCCGCGACGCGTGCGAGTGGGCGGCGTGGGTTCCGTGTCGAAGGCCATGGAGTGCGGACTGCATCCACCGTCCCAAGAAAAGCGACCGCTCGCGCCGCGATTTTATCAGATGCCGTCGGGAAGGTGGGTTCACTTCAACTCGCACGGGCCGACTTCAACAATCCCAGATTGCTCAGTCGCGCGCAGTAAACGGAATGAATCTTGGACAGCTTTGATTTGATCTGTCACGTGCAGTACTGGGAAATACTGACACCTCGTGATTGTGTCGTAGTGACATCTCGCAACTGTGACCTACCATAGTATCTTGCTCAACAGGTTTTCCTTTGTTCTGTCTCGTACAGTGCTACTTTTGAAGATATCCGCGAGGAAGGGAGCGGAATCCAAAAAAGCGCCGCCGACACTAGACGCCGAGCCCTCACATCTTCGCCATGTTCCAGAACAAGTACGTTCGCGCGTGCTCTCCGCCTCCGCCCCAACGCTCGTCCGCTGTTGTCTCCTCTCTCGTTGGATGCGCGTGGCGGTCCTCTCGTGGACGGCGCCACGGGCCTAGCGGAGGGAGGAGAACGAGCGGAGGGAAGGGGGAGAACACCAACGAGATCCAACGCTGACTCGGCGCGCTCTGTGTGTGTGATCCTCTAGCTCGGACTACGATCGCGGAGCCAACACGTTCAACCCGGAGG
Organism: Pythium rhizo-oryzae; assembly: GCA_027475725.1. Lineage (NCBI taxonomy): Eukaryota > Oomycota > Peronosporomycetes > Pythiales > Pythiaceae > Pythium > Pythium rhizo-oryzae. The sequence continues at coordinate 15,172 of JAMFLL010000525.1, forward strand.
GCCGTCTCCACCAGGTCGAGTATGCCATCGAAGCCATCAAGGTACACTTTTTTGTTCTATCCTTCTCTGGATTTCGGATCGAGAGGATCTCACCAGGCGCTTGGTGTGGTACGCACTAGCTCGGCACGACGGCGATCGGCATCCGCACCAAGGAGGGCGTCGTGCTCGCGGTCGAGAAGCGCCTCTCGTCACCGCTGCTCGAGCCTGGCAGGTAGGAAAACCTGCTTTCCTAACTCCAAGAGGCGTCTAACTGGAGCTCTTTGCGCAGTGTGGAGAAGATCATGGAGATCGACCGCCACATCGGCGCGGCCATGAGCGGCATCACCTCGGACGCGCAGACGTTGATCGACCACGCGCGCGTGGAGGCCACGAACCACTGGTTCTCGTACAACGAGAAGGTGCGCGTCCAGGCGCTGATGCAGGCCGTGAGCGACCTCGCGCTCAGCTTCGGCGAGGGCCAGGACGAGAACAACCACAAGCAGAAGATGGTGCGGTCTGCTTGGTCTCGTGTTTCATTTTGTTCAGTGAGGATATGGAAGGCTGACCAGTGAGCTGTTATGTGTTGTAGAGCCGTCCGTTCGGCGTGGCGCTGCTGCTGGCGGGTGCGGACGACACCGGCCCGCAGCTCTTCTTCGCGGACCCGTCCGGCACGTACTACCCGGTCAAGGCCCACGCCATTGGCTCGGGCTCGGAGGGCGCGCTGAACAACCTCAAGGAGAGCTACACGGACGCGCTGACGCTCCAGGAGGCCGAGACGCTCGCGATCTCGGCGCTCAAGCAGCACATGCAGGAGAAACTCACGAGCACGAACGTCGAGCTTGCGATCGTCACGCCCGCCAAGGGCTTCCACATCTGCAACGTCACGGAGCTCGAGGCCGTGATTGCGCGCGTGTAGAGAGAGGCGTCCTGCGACAGCGCCTCCACGTGCCTCTCCATTCGCAATTCAATCTAGGATACTGAATCAAGCCATCTTCTCGTAAACCTCCATTTTGTCAAGTTCTAGTTTCTCGCACTGGGCGACGTGG
>JAMFLL010000525.1:16296-33608 GCA_027475725.1 Pythium rhizo-oryzae
CGTATGCGCCTACTGGACCGTTGCGACTGCGGGAAGCTGCGTGGCTGCCGCTGCGGCGACGCGATGTGGGACGCGCCCACCCGCCGCGATGTCGATCCGCCGCGCGAAGAAGAAGGCATGGACGACCAGGGCTACCGCCAGCTCGGATACTAACTAGCAGTTGTGGACGCCCCCAGTAGCATCCCACGTCCCCTCTTCTCTCGCTCGCATGCACAAAATGTTACTTTATTTCTTTCGCCCAGCCGCCTTGCTTTGTGTTACTTGGCGACGACCTCGGCGGTCGCCTCGCCGTCCTCTGTCTCGTCGGCGCTGCTGTTGGCCGAGCTCGTGCTCGTGAGCGTGAAGCTGTGGAGTCGCGAGAGGATCATGTCGAGCGCGACCGAGTTGACGCCGTGCGGGATGATGATGTCGGCGACGCGCTTGGACTGCTCGACGAACATCATGTGCATGGGCCGCACCGTCTTCATGTACTGCGTCATGACCGACTGCGCCGTGCGGCCGCGCTCTTCAATGTCGCGCTGCATGCGGCGCACGAGGCGGATGTCCGCGGCCGTCTCGACGAAGATCTTGATGTCCATGAGCTCGGCGAGCGGGCTGTCGGCGAAGATCAGGATGCCCTCGACGAGGATGACGCTGTTGGGCTTCATCTCGCGGGTCTGGGGACACCGCGAGTGCGTGCTGAAGTCGTACTCGGGCACCTGCACGGTCTTGCCGGCGCGCAGCTGCCGCACGTGCTCCACGAGCAGCTCGGTCTCGAGCGAGTCTGGGTGGTCAAAGTTGTGCTCGGCGCGCTCGGCCATCGAGAGGTGACCCAGGTCCTTGTAATAGTAGTCGTGCGAGAGGTAGGTGACGCGGTCGGCGCCAAACTCGTCGATGATGGCGCGCGAGAGCGTGGTCTTGCCCGAGCCCGAGCCGCCGCACACGCCGACCACGAGGATGCCGTTGTCGTCGCCGGCGCGCGGCGGACGCACGAAGCGGAACTGCTTGGTGGGCTCCACGGCGTTGTTGATGTAGACGATGTCCTTGACCAGCGCGAGCTCACGCGCGTCCGCGGTCTTGTGGTGCGGCACGGCGCCGCCGCGCGACTGCTGCGAGCGCACGCGCAGGAACGCGAGCGCCGCCAGCAGCGCGCCGCCCACCAGCACCATGTCCACGACGTTCGACTTGTCCCCCCACTTGGTGCTCACCATGATTGGATGTGCGTGTGTGTAACTAGTGAGATAGTGCGAGTGCGTGCCGCCGCGCCGTTGCGAGAATGCCCCCCCAGTCGCGGAAATGCGCGGCAAGGAAGAGGAAGAGGAGCGCAATGCTGATCCACTCAAATGGCCGTGAATGCATACCACAGACGGCTGAACTCCTCACTGACCAATCCGAACGCGCAAATGGATTCTTTTCGGGATCATTTCAGCCAATCACAGGGAACTAGAGTGTCCCCCCTTCTTTTTTTCTCGCGGTCGCGGGGTCGACAAGATCAGATCCATTGACTGGTCACTTTTCTCGCCTTCCGTCTCTCTTCCTTTCTCTCTGAATGCGTGTGCCGCCGTTGCATTCCAACGGGCTTGACCCTCCTCACCTTCCTGTACGTACGGCTACGTCGCCCTCCGTCACCACCGTGTGGCCAAAAAAGTAGAAGCAATTGAGATGGGCATCGTTCTTATTCGAATAGCGCACGTTGCTTCCACAGTTGAAGGGTGTCTCTTATCAATGCCCGGCAACCGAGTCGATGAGCAGCGGGTAGCCCGAGTCGAGCGGGATGCTCGGGTCGCGCACGGACTGGCAGATCGTCGGGATGTCGGTCTTGGCGTCCAAAAAGTCCGCGAGGAACACGAGCAGCTGGAAGTCGCTGATACGCTTGACGTACTCCTCGCCGCGGTACTTGGCGAGCTGCTGCTTGAGCGCGGCGCGCGTGCGCGGGTTGCCCTCGCGGTTGAGCTTGGGGAAGTCGCAGTGGAGCCCCGAGTCGTGCATGGTCACGGGCACGACGCACAGGAAAAAGTTGTTGTCGATCTCGCTCGCGGGCTTCATCTCGACCAGCGCCGTGAACGTCGGGTGCACGGCCGTGGTCTTGGGGTCCTTTTCGTTGTCCAGCAGCGCGCCCGTGCTGAACATCTCGACACACAGATCGCTCAGCTGGAAGGCCTCGAACGCGGCCTGGCCTTCCTTGTCCAGCGTCACCTTGAGCGACACGAAGAGCGAGCCCTTGCCGCCGGCGTCGGCCTGGAGCTGCGCCGCGAGCAGGATCTCGCGCGACGAAAAGTGGAAGCTCTCGTCCTCGCGCGGCGGGTGCGAGAAGACCCACCCGACCTTCTCGCGGCCCAGCGCCTCGGCCACGGCGTCCACCTTGTCGGCCAACGGGTCGTCGAACACCTCAAAGCCGAACGCGTCACCTTCCTGCGGCGGCTCGTAGATGAAGTCCACAGTCACCTCCTTGGTCTCGTCGTTCACCGAGCCGTAGAGCCAGCCGCAGCGCGACTGCTGGAATGCAAACTGGCGCAGGTACGACTGGAAGTCGTTGCAGCTCGCGCCGTCCAGCAGCACCTTGGCCACGTGGGGCGCCTTCTGCGCGCTGATCTTGAACTCGAACTGCGCGTCCATGCGCGTGAATTCGCTCAGCGTCCAGTGCATCTTCATATCGCGCAGCGCCTTGAGCCCTGGGCGGAACGAGTTCTTGTCCACGCGGTCGTGGTACGTCACGTGCGTGAGCGTGCCGTCGGCCGCGATCTTGCGGCCCACGCGTCCGCCGGTGCTGATGAGCTCGCCGTCGTACTCCATGAACACCATGTCGCCGTGCTGGAGCCCGAGCTCGCCCAGCGTCTGCGCGTCGCGCGCGATCCGCGCATGGGCCGCGTCCAGCGACAGCACCTGGCCAGCGGCGGCGATCGCGTGCTCGCGCTCGACCCAGCGCTTGACGTCGGCCACCGTGGACTGCGCCGTGAGCTCCGGCACGCGCCAGATGCCGTTCTTCGAGCGCACGCGCAGCAGCATGGGTGCCTTCCTCGAGGATCTTTTTGGCTTGGGATATTTGTCTGATGCGCTTCTCGAAGCAACCCGGGAAGGGGGATCGACGCCTGATACGAACATCGAACTGACAGCTAGTGTTCCTATCTTTGTTCGTATCTTGTAAGGATTCGGATGAGATCTCGGCAAGCAAAAGCTCCCTTGATGAAAAAAAAAATTGGCGGTGGTGGTGGTGGTCTCTTTTCTCCAGATGTAGCGCCCACAAACCAGGAACTAACTATCTAATCAGCGACATGCAAATGCAGCTCAAGAGCGGGCGGTGGGCGTTGTCTATCGCACCCACAAACGCGCGCTTTCTCTAGTCGCGCACGAGTCCGGCGACGTCGATGGCGCCGTCCGTGGCCTTGGGCAGCGCGTAGTGCTTCCACGCCTCCTTCTGCGCGTGGGCCGTGAGGTGGTTCGCGAGCACGTCCTCGAGCATCTGCTTGGTGAAGACCGAGGTGGCCGAGCCGTAGGCCGAGGCCTGGAACGCGATCACGAGCTTGGAGATCTCTCGGCCCGAGAAGCCGTCGATGCGCGTGGCCACGTCCTCGTACACCTCGTCCGTGATGTCGTCCTCGACGTAGATCTTCTTGGACTTGGCGCTCGCGGGCGCCACGAGGTACTTCTGCACGTACTGCTTGAGCATGCGCACGCGCTCGGCGTGGCCCGGGAGCGCAAACTCGACCATCTCGTCGATACGGTCGTTAATCGCCCAGTCGAACTGCTCCGGCTGGTTCGACGCGAACACGATCATGAACTTGTCGCTGGCCTCACCCGTGCGGTACAGGAACGCGTTAAGCGCGTTACGCATGTCCTCGCTCATCACGGCGTTGCTACGCTTCTGCAGGAACGCATCAGCCTCATCGACGAACAGCAGCAGGCCGCGGCGCGAGTGCGAGGCCCAGTCGAAGAGCTTGTGGATCTCCGTGACGCCCTCGCGGCCGAGCGGCGCGACGTCACCACCGGTAAGAATCGCATACTCGAGACCCGAGTGGCGCGCGAGAGCCTTGGCGAACAGCGTCTTACCGGTACCGGGCGGGCCGTGGAGCAGCAAGTGGCGGAACGGCGCGCGGTTCTTCTTGGTGTTGAACGTGGACACGGCCACGCTGCGCAGGCGCTCGTCGAGCTTGGGCTCGAGCACGACGCCCTCGAGCGCGTCCTGCGGCTTCTGGAGGCGCAGCACGCGCTTGATCGACGGCAGCGGGTTCGCGGCGACCTGCGCGATCGAGCGGCGCGAGGTCTCACGCACAAGCGACGGCTTGCCGAGGCGCGCCTCGATGTACTTGCCGGCCACGCCCGTCGAGGTCTTGGCCGCGTAGATGCCGAGCGCGAGCGCCGAGAGCGACGCGACCGTGGCCGTGAGCTTCTCCTTGTCGTCCACAAACGACATGACGCCGGCGCCGACCGTCGCACCGGCGAGCTTGATGCCCTCCATGACGGTCTCGCGGTACTCCTTGGCGCGCACGCGAGCCTCCTCCAAGTGGAGGTCGTGGTTCAGGCGCTCCTGCTTGATGCGGCCCTCGACCTCGGCGGCGACGCGCGCGAGCTCGGTCTTCTGGCGCAGCTCGGCCTCGTAGTCGAGCGTCTTGCGGCGCGACGCCTCCTGGCGCGCGATCATCTCCTCCTGCTTCTTGAGCTCCTGCTCCTTCATGTACTTTTGCGCGGCGAGCTGGTCAGCGTACTGCTTGCGCTTGAGCTGGTCCTGGTACTGCGCGCGCTGCTGGTTCTGGCGCGTCTCCTCCTCGAGCGTCTTGCGGCGCTCCTCGCCCTCCTTCTGCACGCGCACGATCTCGTACTGCTTGTACAGCGCCTCGTTCTCCTTGATCTTGGCCTGCTGCTCCATCTGCTTGGTGCGCTCGCCCTCCTTGGCGAGCTGGAACGCCTCTTTCGCGTGGCGCGAGTTCTCGAGCTCGCGCGCGGCCTTGGCGGCGCGCTCGAGGCCCGACGGGTCGAACGAGTAGCCGCCCGCCTGCGCCTGCTGCGCCTTGGGCTGCGGCGCGAGCGTGTTGCCCTGCGCCGGCGCCGCGCTCTCGGCCGACTCCTGCGGCGCGCTGCGGCGTCCTCCGAAGCCGCCGAACATGGTGATGAAGTAGGGGGAAGGTAGTGCGGATGTGGGTGTCGCTGGACGCGGGGAAGGCGAGCGAAAGTGACGGCACAAAATGCTGGCGAGAGCAACAAGTGCGCTCGTCGATGGACGGGAGCGGCTCTCCCACGTGCAAGAGTGATGGTCCTGATTGCGATGCCCAACGCGGATCTGGGACACAGACGAACTCCCCCAGAAGAGTGACGGGCGAAAAAAGATCGAAGCGGTGGTGATTCGTACTTTACAGGTGAGACAAAGTACAGTGCGATTGAACCTTGGGATAATGCATGTGGTCCACATATCGATTAGTTTTGGGTTAATGGGAAAGCATTGTTTTGGGTTCTTGCTGTTGCCCCGCGCGCCACGTCTCGTGGATACTGCTCCGATGGCCCCATTTTCGTCTCGCGGCGCGCGTGCATACATGGGCGACGCCGCGCTGCTGCCTCTGCGACACGTGTAGAACGCATTTCCCCTCCCCCTCTTCTCCGTTCCTTGTTCTCCGCGTTCCTGCTCTCCTTCCCTCCAAACACACCGCACCGCCGCCATGGACAGACTCCAAGATCTCGTGCGCCACACGCAGCGCAAGATGAAGGTGCGGAATGTTCTCCCCCCCCCCCCCCCCCCCCCACCCGCTCTCCCCGCTGTTCTCCTCCGCTGACGTTTCCGCTAACATCTATACAGGATACGGCGGACCAGGCGAGTGACAAGCTCAAGCACGAGGCCGAGGCGCTGCGCGAGAAGGCCAAGGACGCGGCCGAGAAGGCCAAGGACGCGGTCAAAGACGCGGCCCACGACGCGCGCGCCGCCGCCAAGCACAAGGCGCACGACCTCGGGACCACCGTGGCCGAGAACCTCAAGCAGAACCGGCAGTACGTGGCCGAGAACCTGCGCAAGAACTCGGCGCATCTGACGGACGTGGCCAAGGAGAAGGCCGGCGAGCTGCGCGCGCGCGCCGGCGAGACGCTGGCCGAGGTGGCCCACGAGGCCAAGGACCGCGCGCAGGCGCTGCGCCACGCGTCGGGCGACAAGGCCGCGCAGATGGGCAGCCAGGCGCGCGCGTCGGTCGCCGGTGGCGCGCAGCGGCTGTACGAGTCGTCGGCGAGCGCCGTGGGCGCGCTGGACCCGCGTGCGAAGGCGCGCGCGACGCGCAACCGGTGGCTGGTGCTGGGCCTCTCGGCGATCGCGCTCTACGGGTTCGCATCGGCCGTGCCCGACGCGATGAGCCGGTACGCGATCGAGCGCGTCAAGATCCAGGAGGAGACCAAGGCCCGCGAGAAGCGCCAGCGCCGCCGCGACCGCGACCATGACGACGACCGCGATTGAGCGCCCCACAAGCTTGTGTTATTACCTGAAACCTCGTTGATTCGGCTTTGTTTTTGCTCTGGGTTGTGTTGGTTGGGATCGTGTACATATCATGCGATGGACTGCCGCGCGGGCCGCTTGGTGACGCTGCCCTTGCGCGGCTCGGCCTTGGCCTGGTCCTCGGCCGCGGACGACGGGCGGCCCTTGCTGGCGGCCTCGTACAGCAGCTGCCAGCGTGGCTTCTTGTCAGCGTCCTTCTGCTTCTGGAGCCGGCGCTGCTTCTTGGCCTCGAGCTTGGCGCGGATCCACGCCAGGTAGTCGTCTTTCACCTAACAGCGACCATGGATAGTTAGTTTGGGTCTCCCAAGCCAGGGCTGTGGAGCGCGCACCTCGGTCCGCCACTGTTTGTAGCCGTGCTCGTCGAACGTCGTCCCAAACACGCCGTCTCCGGGCTCACCGCTGCCAGAGGCGCCACCGAACGCATCGCCGCCGTCGTCGTCGTCTTTCTCGTCGCTCTCTTCCATGAGCGAGGTGATGGAGCCCGGACCACCGCCACCGCCGCTGCGCCAGCTCTCTCCGTGCGTGAGGCTGCGCTTGGACTCCTTGTGGGCCAGCATGTCGCGAGTGCTCGCGCCCGGCGAGCCGTGGAGCGACTGCTTGGACGCGCCGCGCAGCAGGTTGTGGCTGCTCGCACCGATGAGTTTCTGCGCAAAGAACAGGCCTGAGCGATTCAACCACGTCCGCGTTGCGACGGTGTGTAGACGCACCTTGCTCGAGTAGCGTCGCAAGCCGGCATTCTCAATGAACAACCGCCGCTGTTGCTGTTCACATGATGGATTGTTTGTTAGCCTCGTGCGTTTTGTAGCGCGTCCGTGGACATGGATCATGGAACGCGTACCAGCTCCAGGTCCCCCGGATCGTCGTTGATGTTGAGCTCTCGCAGCGATTTCTGGGTGGCCTGTGAGTATCGGCGAGTTGTATCATGTCAGTTATGATCACTGTCAGTGTGAAGGTCTCACCAGAATGTCCACGGTCTCACCAGGTGGCGCGCACCGAGGGATCTGGTGGAGGCGTTGTGCGGGTCGCTGGTCGCCACGGAGCTGTCGCCGCCCGTGGAGTCGCGCGCCGAGTCGACGTGCTCGTCGATCAGGTGCGCGTACTCGTCGCTCTCGTCGTGTGGCTCGTCCAGCAGCGACTCGGTGATCTTCACAACGTAACTTCAGATTAGCTCGATCTGCCAAAGCAGATAACGTGAAATCACTCACCTCCTCCAGGTCCCTGTAGCTGATGACTTTGGGCAGGTTCAGGAACGTGCTGAGCTTGCGCACCAGTCGAAGTGCCGCCGCGGCCTCTGGGTCGGCGGGCGCGCCGCCGGAAGAACGGAAGCTTGCAGTGCGGAAGCTCATGGGCCGGCGCATGCTGCCCATGCGCTGCATGCTGGACGAGTGGCTGCTGCTCACGTGCGATAGCGTGCCGCCCGTCGCGCCCAGGCTGTCAAAGTGGTCGACGCTTTCGTCGCCGTCCAGGTCGTCGCCGCCTTGGCCGCTCAGCGAGCCGCCGAGGCGCCTGTCGTCGTAACCATCGTCATCGTCTTCATACTCGTCCGCCTCGTCAAAGAACTCGTCGTCGTCCTCCTCCTCGTCCTCGTCATCAGGCAGCACCTCGGCCGTGTTGGTCGCGATCTTGAGCAGCGCGACCGTGCGCGTGCGCAGCAGCATCCGCTCGATGTGCTCGTCCAGCGTCAGCAGCCGATCGGCGCGCTGCTGCTGCTGCTGCTGTTGCCGTGGCGAGCGTCGCTGCGCGGACGCGCGCCGCTGCGACGCCGACTTGGCGTCCGCGCGGTCGTCGCAGGCGCCATCGTCGGAGCCGTCGTCGTCGGAATCCACGTTGATGTCTTTCTTCTCCGGCTTGGCACTCGTGCCCTTGTATCCTGTAGGTGTTTTGACACCAGGTCCCTCAGCGGGGACGCGCCATGGCAATCTAACATCCAAGTGAGCCACGTACGGTAGCGGAGCCCGTTGATCTGCTCGAGCGCCTTGGCCACGCGCTCGTGTTTTTCCGAGTCGTCCACCTGCGCCTCGATCTGCACCATCGCGGAGCGCTCTGTTTCCTCCTAGCACGGTGGCGATGGCACTTGAAAGGGCGGCTCGGGGGCACGGCTCTTCATGGGAAGCCTGCCTACCGACCAAAAAAAGGCGCCATTTACAGCAGCGACTTGGTGACCACGCTCGAGGTCTTGGCGTCCAGCACGGCACGCGGGCCCGCGGACTGCGGCCGCGCGCGTGCGCTGAGCCGCACCTGCTGCAGCGCGCGCATCGTGGTCGTGTCGATCGACCGCTCGGCCGCGAGCGGCAGCGCCGGGATCTGCACGGCCGACGCGCTTTGGCGTAGTGAGCCACTGGCGCTGGAGCCACTCGAGGGCCGCGGCGGTCGGGCCAGGCCCGAGCCCGACGCGTTGGATCCGTGGGTCTCTTCCCCCATGGCGGAACGGAACCGCTCCTCGAGGTACTGGTTGCGCTGCTTGAGGCGCCGCACGTCCGCGATGGTGCAGCTGAACTGGTCGCCGCCACGCCGCCGCCTGCCACCACCGTCTCGCGTATCCTCGTCGCTATCTTCATCGCTTTCGCTGTCCTCTTCTGGTCCGAGCGACGCCATGCTCTTCGCGCGGTCTCTCTTGCTGTTGTCGTCTGCATCGGCGTCGTGGTCGTCGTCCTCGAGGAACGGCATGTGGTGCGCCATGGCCTTGGCCGTGGTCTTGACGGCGCGGTCGAGCTCGCCGCGCAGGCTGTCGCACGCGTCTTTGAGCTGCACGCGCTCGGCGCGGAAGAGCTTGTTCTTCTGCTTGTGGCGGTACTCGGACGCGATCATCTTGCGCAGCTGCGTGTGGAGCCGCTCGATCTCGCGCTCCTGCTGCTCGATCTTGGCCTTGTAGTGGTCCAGCAGGTACGGGTTCTCGTTCGCCTGCTCGCGCATGAGCTCCGCCGTTGCCACCGCCGCCGCAGCGGGTTCACCCGACGCGTTGCGCCGCGCTGGCGGCTTGTTCTTCGAGCCCGTGGCGGCGCCAGCGCTTCCGTTCATAGTACGACTCGGAGAGCGGCTCGCCAGCCCGATGTGGGACGAGCTCGAGGACCGTGCGAGCTGCGGCCGCGCCTGCGACGGCGTCTGCTTGATCTTCTGCATGGCCGAGAAGAGCTTGTTGTACTCGTCCTTCATGTCCCGAATCAGCGCCTCGCGCTCCTTGAGGTTCCCGCGCGTGCGCAGCAGCTCGGCCTCCTGTTCACCGCTCTTCTTGGTCCTGTCGTCCAGCGCCTCGCGCAGCTTCTTGACGTCCTTCTCCAGCTTGGCGCAGTGCTGCGCCTGCGTGCTCTGCTTGACGCTCGCCAAGTGCTGCTGCTGCCGCTGGAGCTCGCCGCGCAGCTCGTCGTTGGTCGCCTCGAGCTTGCTGAGCTTGCACTCGTAGTCCTGCAGCACGCGCCGGAGGTTCTGCTGCTCCGCGGGCGTCGCTCCAAACAGCCCGGTGGTCGCGTGGCCGCCGCCTCCGCCGCCGCCGCCAGTGGCACTCGCCAGAGGAGACCCGCCGCTGCCGCTCGCTCGCAGATGGTCACCCGTGCGCGCGAGCTCGTCGGTCACGCGCTTGCGGTCGCGCGCCAGCACGTCGTTGGCGCGCTTGAGCTCGTCCACGTCCGCCTGCCGCTTGCTGAGCTGCTCGCGCTGGGTCTCACTTGTCGCGCGCAGCCGGTGGAGCTCGCTGTTGAGCTGCTCGAGCGAGCGCTTGTACTGCCGCGTCGTGCGGTCGTGGTCGTCCTGCGCCGCTGTAAGCTGCTGCGCGAGCGCGCGCATCTGCTGCTGCGCCGTCTCACACGCGGCCTCCCACTGCCGCAGCTCCTCACTCGCCTCCTGCACGCTCCTACAAGACTCCAGGGAAGGACGTTAGCCCGTGTGAAATGATGGGCGACTTGATTTGCCCGTAACGCACCGTTCGCCACGCACGGTCAGCGTCTGGATGGTCTGCTGCATGTCGTGGTGGAGCTGTTCGTGCGACGTGAACTGGACGCGCAGGTGCGTCCGCAGCGCATTCAGCAGAGCAATCGGGTCGCCCTCGGCCTTCTTCAGGTACTCGTCCCGCCGCTTGGCCTTGGCGAACGCGCTGTCTTCCACGTCCGTCGATGGCGACGCACTCGGCGGCTGGGCCGTCGGCATCGCCGCCGTGCGCTCCATGATCTCCATGAAGAAGTCGACGATCGACGCCTCGAGCCGCGCGAGCCGCTTGACCTTGACCTGCGCGACGTTGAGCCGGTCGGCGAGGTGCTTGACCTCGATGGCCGAGCCGACGGTCGACGACGACGCCGCGCCGACGCCGACGCCGGGCGATGGCGTCGCCATGTCTTCCTACGCGTGTTGTGAGTGTATCACTCGCACGCACGTTTCTTTCGCAAACTGACTCAAGGTCCGTTCGAAGCGACACTGGCGAGCTCATTATAGAAATTGCCCGCCCTCACAGCTCGTACAGGTCATCAACTCTGTCCACGAACACGGGAAGAACGTACCGCGTTGAACGGCGTTTTTCGTCCCACCAATCTCGAGCATTCTCTACATATCCCTACACGTCCCACCTAGTCGTGTTCATTCATGCCTGTCCCGCACTCGCGGTCTCGTACGACGGGAAGAGCAAGTTGGGGAACTTCTTGGCGATCGCGTAGAACTCGTCGAGACTCATGTGGCCGTCGCCGTTGTCGTCTGCCTGCTTGAGGATCGTCGCGGCCTTCTTGCGCACCTGGTCGTCCGTGGTCAGGTGGTTCGCCTTGAGGATATTGACCAGCTCGTCCTCGGTGATGAAGCCGTTGTGGTCGTCGTCAAAGAGCTCAAAGCAGAACTTGACGCGCTGCTGCCGGTCCGTCGCGTCCATAAAGTTGACGATGCCCAGCAAGATCTCTCTCAGGTCGGCGCCCTCGTCGGGGCTCTGCGCGTCGCTCGTGTACAGCGTGAAAAGGCGGCGGTACTCGCCGGTGGGCTCCACCTCGAACAGCATGCAAAAGTCCTCAAAGTCCACGAGGTCGTCGTCCTCGCCCTTGTGCATCGCGCGAAACTTCATGGCGATCCGCGTGAGCAGATCCAGATTCGGGTTGTTGTCGTCCACGAACCGCTTGAGAAGCCGCTTCTTCTCCTCTTTGATCTCGAGTAACCGCGCCTTGCGCTCCGGTGTCAGCTCCTTTGTGATGAGCTTCACGTCTACTTCTCCCTGGCCATCTCCATCGTCCAGTTTGGCGGTCGCGAACTCGGGACTGGCCGGGTCCGGATGGATCACCATCCGCCGGAATTCGTCAAAGCTGACTTGGCCGTCACCGTCCAAGTCGCACAGTTTTATCATTTCGTCGATCTCTTCGTCGGTGATCAGCTCGCCCATGCAAATGAGCAGGTGGCGAAGCTCGGCGGCGCCGATAAAGTTGTTCTTGTCGAGATCCAGGAACCGAAACGCGCCCAGGATCTCCTCCTCGCTGAACTCGCTATCGCTGTTTCGAACTCACGGCAGTTAGTACAAACGCAATTCTCACGAAGAAGCACAGTGTCACGTACTTTTCCACCACAGGCTTGGCTTTGGTCGCGGCCGACAACGCGCTCACCTTGGCAGCGGCAATAGCAGCAGAGGGCGCCGCGGGCTCCTCGTCTTCGTCTGGCTCCAGCGGTTGGCCGATTGTCTCCTTCGTCCGTCGTTCTTTCTCCGTGAACTTGTCCATACCGATCTGGTGCTGCGGATAGGCGACGCCTTTCGGGCCGACAAAGCCCATCTCGAGGTGCAGCTCGCCCGCCGGGTCCTTGTTGCCGAACTTGCCCTTGACCCACAGCTTGAGCCAGTCATCCACGAACCCGTACCGGAATATGGGCAACAGCGACACGGTCGCCGCACCAATGAGGTCGTCATTACCGATCGAGTCGGCGTCCCAGACCTCGACCGTCATGTTGTACTGGTCCACGATCTCAAACGTGAACAGCTCGTCCTCCCACTCGGGCTCCCTGCCGCCGTCCGTGTCGGTCTTGGTCTTCTTGATCGCCTTCGTCGCCTTGCCCTCTACAGTGAACTTGACGTACGGGTCTTGGCGCCCAATAGCGTCCACACTCCGCAGGTTGCGCGCGGCGAAGCACTGGATCTGCAGCACGCCCGCCGGGAAGAACTCGATCTTGACGATCACGTCGCCGGCGTTCTGGCCGCTGTTCTTGAGCGAGATCGCGTGCTCTTGCTGGCCAGGCGTCTGCATGAAATGGAGCACCGAGAACTGTGCCTCGCCGATGAGGTCGTCGCTGCCGATGTCCTCGTCGTACACGCTCAGCTGCATCTTGTTGACCCAGAGGTCCTCGGTGATCCAGAAGAGTAGCTCCTCCTCGCCAAAGTAAGGGTTGCGGCCACCTTTCTGGATTGTCTTGCCTCGTTTGGAGAACTGGCCGATGGTGAGCTTGCAGTACGGGTCCTGCTTGCCAATGAGCTCCATGCTTTTCAGGTTGCGGCCCTCCAACAGTACGATGCTGATCATCCCGACAACCGCAATGTCGAGCTTGATCTCGACTTCCAGCTCGCCACACGCCTCGCCGCCCTTGAGCGAGAGCGGCAGAATCTCTTTGTGCGGCTTCCCATCAAAGTACCGGAGCGCCGAGAAGCGCACTTCGCCGATGAGCTCGTCCGAGATGAGGTTTTCATCGAACAGCTCGAGCTTGATGGGCACGTCGCCGTCGTGGATGAGCGTCTCGGGCTTGACGAGATCAACGGCCACGACTTCCTCGTGGAAAATGACCGTGGACGTGCACTTTTTGAGTGTCTTGCTCTTGAGCTCGAGCATCGAGAGCGGGTGCGTGCCAATCTGGATCTTAACGTACGGATCGGCCGAGAACTTTTTCTCGGTGCCCCCTTTCTTCTTGAGCCCACGCGCTTCGAGGAGTTTGAAGTTGATGCGGCCGCGCTTGAGCATCTTCTCGATGGTTTCGCGGGACAGCGCTCCCGTGTCGCCCGCGTCCGATCCTGGCGGCTGCTTTGATGGCGGGGGCTCCTTCGGGGGCTGGGGAGGTGGTCCGGGAGGAGGTCCGGGGGGTGCCCCCGGAGGCGGGCCTGGCAGCCCGTTCTTCTTCTTTGGTGGTGGCCCAGACGGAGGTCCTGGCGGCGCTCCCGCTGGTGGTCGAGGTGGCGGTGGGCCGGCCGGGGGTCCCGGAACTCCGCGCGGCGGAGGACCCGCCGGTGGTCCGGGAATCTGTCCAGCACCTGGTGTGGCGCCATTCCCAGCAGGATCTTGCTTGGGGGGCGGGGGTGCGCGCGGGGGTGGAGGTATCCCGGCTGGTCGCGGCGGAGGAGGAATGGCGCCTCTCGGAGGTGGTGCGCCAGCGCCTGATGACTGCGGAGGTACTGCTGCGGATTGTGTGGGCGGCGGCGGCACGCCTGGGCGCGGCGGGGGCGGTTGCGCGCTTGGCCGTGGTGGAGCTCCTGACGGCGGCCCCGACGACGGTGGTGGCCCCGCCGGGCGCGGTGGTGGGGCCCCACCGGGCCGCGGGGGCGGCGGCGCACGCGGTGGGGGAGGAGGCGGCACCATCGTCCGCCAGACCCGTCGGCACGGATTATGGAATCCAAAAGGCAACACCAATGGCGACGCTTCGCGACTGAGTCGGGAGTATCGCTTTTCCTTCCAATGGTCTCTCACACAGCCAGCAGGAGTATCTTGCACCCGATCTGCCACGCGGGACGCGTCTCCTAAAAATACGCCGATGACCAGCGTCGTGAGCGCGATGGGCGGAAATGCCGCCGGCGGGCATTCACTTGTCTTCGCTTCGAACGACTCTCGCTGTCGCGCTCAGCATGACGGGCCAAGTGTTTACTGCGGCGCCCCCACACCGCTTGAGTGTGGCGTACTCGGTCGACTCATTCTCCGAGTACTCCACCACAGCGGTCAGTCGCACACCGACGCGCGCGATCATCCCGCCAACCTCCTCGGCGTCGTTCAGCACATGTATGGACGAAGAGCTCTTTCGCGACTTGTTTGCGGACGCCGACGCCGACGCGGACCAGCGCGATGTTGTATTTGGTGCTGGCCACGTATCGCCACTCAAGAAAAGCAAGGCCAACGTGACACCGAGCAAAGCCATGGCGTGGCAAACTGGAGCGACGCTCACAAAGCCTTTCGCATCTCCGGTACCGCCTCGAAACCAAGCTCCACCTGCCGCGGCGCCCTCGGTATCAGTAGCTCCGTCGCTGAATGTGCCTCTTCCGCGACAGAATGCCGTTGATCTGATCACAGCGAGACCACCAGCGTTTCCAGACCATGCCGAACAGGCATCAACACAGCTTGGGCTTTCCCGGGTTCCTGAGGTAAACGAAGACGAAGAGGAGGAGGAGCGATCCGCTGCGCTCTCCATCAAGTTGAAGTCAGCACGCCGATTGGTGAATCCCGTTGGTCCATTGTTCAGCTCCAAGAAGCCTGGGGCGACGTCAATCCAGGATGAGACGCTTCAGTTTCTGGAAAAGCTCGATCTTAAGGCCCTCTTAGCGCAGCCGCGGCCCGATGTGACAAGCTTCTTGCCGCCCAGCAACCAGACACACCACGTGCTTCACGACCCGCGAACCGAAGATGGTGACCATGCGTCCCGACCGTCGGCGCCACTTTTGTCGGGAATGCCAAATAGGAAGCCGCTGTCGTCTCGAAAGGAGCCGCTTTATCCTCTGCCGGAAGGAGCTGCTCGACTCAACCACATGGCGCAAACGTACGGCACAACGACGAGTGGTCCCCGGAGAGCCCGCAAAGAGACGATCGATAGGCTCTCGAACCCGATCCTCGGGCACACGTCGACATTGCAGGCGCTCTCACCCGAGTCTCGCAGGAAGCGCGAGGCTGAGTTGGGCGCGTGGCCTCCGCCTGAGGAGCCAACGACGCCAGCAAAGACCCTCACGAGCAGGAAAACAAAGGACTTGATTGAGCGACTCGCAGAGGCGCAGAACAACACGTCGACGGGATCTTCCGCTCGTGGTGGGGGTGTGAAGAAGCTCATCAAAGGCAAGAAGTCGACAAAAATCACCATTCGACCTTCGGTAAACAACAATCAAGACGACGCCGAGCCCCCAGTAAGGTCGACGAGCACAAAACCGCGGCAAGCAACGATAGACGAGCGCAAAGCGGTCCTCAAGCAGAAGTTGGCGAGCCGGAGCTCGACACAAAAAGAAGCGACGACCGCATCTTTGGGTGGCTCGACGTTCCTCACACAGCACGAAGATACAGAAGCGAAGTTGTCTAGAACGACCACCACAATCCACCGCAGCAACCGGAAGCTGGTTCCGCAGCGCCCGAACGAGTTGAAGCCCCCTCACAGCCGTCTTCATCTTCCTCAGCGCCCCGTCGTGCCACCTTTAGTTGGAGCACGTGGATCCACATCGACACCATCAAAAATGTCAAACTCGGCGACTCAAGCGGTACGTGGTAGTGCCCCATCGGCCACGAAGGAGACACGTGGCGCAGCGAGTCCGCAAAGACGGAACAACAGGGAACGTGATCCAGTCGTGCAGTTGCGTTTTGACCGGAAGCGGGTGGCGAAGTCCGCGAAGGAAGACACTGGGGCAAACAGCACTGGCGAAAGTGCAAGTAGTGCGTTGCTGGGCACGTCTTCTCGACCATCGAGACGAGCGCCAGCACCCGCTGAGAAACCTCAGAGTCGATCCAAAAAGAGCGTGGTAAAACCCACGGGATCCTCTGAACAAACGCGCGAGAGCCTTCCCCTGATACGAAGAGCTGCACCTCCTGCTCATCAACGACCTGCTGCTCCAGCTGCTCGACTTAGTCACCGGATCCGCTCGACGGATTGAATAATCGCAGCCGCAAACGGCTTCCAAATCGGTGGGATTGAGAATACGCGGCATCCCTTCGTACTATGTTCTGAGTCACAATTTGTGACGGGCGACAGGAAGACTGTAAAAATAGTAGGCGATCCCCGCGTCCCGCACTTGATTTCGTTCCATCAGTCGTTTCCAAAGCTTGGGAGCAACGCCAGAGGCCGACGCTTCAGAGCGTCGCATCGCTGCTCCTGTGAGGCCACGAAGCCCAAAGACAAAGCGGGAAGTAAGCATCGGCCACGCAAAGCGATCATGGACTCGGGCTTGGTGACGAGTGAGCAGGCGCCGCATCGCCGTGGGACGGTCGCCATGCTGAACACAGCTATCCCTGTCGAGCCGATTGGGGGGCCGACTGTGAAGTGCCGTCAGTGCCGTGGCAAGATTCCGCTGGATGACATGGAGAGCCACGAGTGCAACCCCAAGGATCGCAAGGCCGCGACAAGCTCGCCTCGGGCCGCGGCAGCGTTACTGGAGGCGGCATCCAAGGCGTCTTCGTTTCTCGATACGTTCCTTGACACATCAGCTGAAAGCAAGGTAGCTTCGTCCCAGAAAAGCGGCGACGTGTCCGTTTTCCATGTTGTCGGCCCGAAGGAGCAGATATCAGCGCCTCGTACCGTCGAGATCGTGGAGGCCATTCACCCGGCAGACCATCCATCACACTTCGAGACGGTAGATGCGTTGTCTCCCTCGCATCGCTACGAGAGTCTGTCACAGTCGCGCTCACTTTTGTCCCAGTCTTCTACACCGGACCTTCGGACTTCGCCCCAACACAGCCTGACGAGCTTGGATCGATCGATGTCCGTCTCATCCTCCCCACCTCCAACACCAAGCTTCGGAGTACACTCGGCATCGCCAACGTCACAGAGCGCCCAACCGCGTGGATACTCGAACTCCGAGGCGGCTTCGATCCCGTTTCAGAGTCGCGTTCGCGGCGTTCGCCTCAACAAAGACAAGGTCGCAGTCTATTCGATTGTCTCGAGCATCCTGAACCAGTTCTCTGACCCGCACGTGGCCACAGCTCCCACCGCTCTCACGACTCCGCGAGAAGTGATCGTCGAACGCCGTTACCGC
>JAMFLL010000526.1:0-33608 GCA_027475725.1 Pythium rhizo-oryzae
CGGGCTGCGCGACCAGGTGCAGGCGCTCGCGACGGTCCACGCGGCCGTCGACGAGTTCAACGGCGTCTTCGGCGCGTTCCAGAACGCCATGGCGCTCCACGCGTCCTGCCTCGCGTTCCCCGCGCCGCCCAAGCCGGCGCCGGCGCCGGTGGCGCCACCGCGCATCTCCACGGGCATCCCCAAGCCGCAGATCGCGCCGCCCTCGGCCGTGCCGCCGCGCTTGTCGTCCTCGTCTGCCGGATCTGGAGGGCGCGCCAGCGACGCCTCCGGGGGCGCGCCAGCCGCCGCGCCCGCCCAGAAAGGCGGCGCAAAGAAGCGGCCGTCCGGCGGCCCGGCAGGCGCGCCCTCGGGGCCGGGCGCTCCCAAGAAGAAGGCACCGGCGAGTGGCAGCGGACTCGCACCCGGTGGCGGAGCTGGTAACGCGAAGAAGAAGGCGCATGCCAAAAGCCGCGCGGCGGCCGCGGCCGCGGCGATGCAGGCGCAGAAGAACGCGCGCCCCGAGACGGCGCCGTGGAAGTGGGACAAGAGTAAGTGGGCTCCCCCGGAGGATTTGGAGGTGTCTGTGGATTCAAACGTCATTCACAATGTTCGGTTTGCGTTATCTAGACGTCCGCGACGCGATCCCGCGCAAGTACCAGAGCGAAGGCGAGCTCGCCAAGCTCGAGAATGTGCTCATCTACCTCAAGAACCGCCAGGGTGGCGTGTGCGTGCACCGACGTTGTATTTTCCATCTCCATCATGAGGCGAACACTGACTTGCTCCATTGTTTGGCGTGGATTCCAGAACGATCGCCGATCTCGTGAAACACAGCGGCCTCGCGGTAATTCGGTGCAAGGAGATTCTGCAGACGCTGACCAAGATCAATCTCATTGCCCGCACCCAGGAAAGCGCGGTACGCCCCATTTTCTTGTTGTTTATTAATGTTCCCTGCATGCTGCTGTGGGCTGTGATTAAGTGCTCTCATGTATGCGTGTTCAATATCTCATCACAACATCTTCTGTTCTGTTTCTTACTTTGACAGGGATTTTTGTACACGTTCGGACCGCCGGAGGATATGTGAGGAGACTCGCCTCATGGACTCGGTAGTATTTATCACAAATGTCAGCCGTATTCAATTCATGCGCTGCGGCTCTGTTTGCTCACTTGAGTTCAAAATCGTCTTTCGTCTCGAGTCTCTCGATGATCGTCTCGTCAAAACCTCCGTCGAGCCGCCTCGTAGAGCGCACAAGAGCAAGTGGTGATGACGGCGCCTTGCGTTGGTTCTCCACCGTCGCGGCGCCGCCTCCGCTTACGACGACATCAGCGAAGCTCATGGATCGGGATGTGGTCTTTCGCGTCATCGCTCCACGACCAGCACCGTTCGACTCGATTGAGCCGATCCCGCTGTTCGCTTTCTTGTCCAACTCGATCGAGCTGCTTCGGTGCATGGTCGGTGGCATCAGTCGTGGGCTACTTGCAAGGTTCCGCTCGTTTGGCTTAGCGCGCTTGACGAAATACTTGGCTGCTGATGAAGCTGCCTCTGAACGTGTCGTCATGTGCTCCGTCACACTTCCACTGTGGCGGCGGTGGGACGCACCGGATTCCACCGGACGCTGTTGCGATTTGCCTGATACAAATTGTTGTTGGAAATGAGCGTGCTGGTGTGGATGGTGCTGATGGTGGATCCTGTGGATTGCGTACGGTGGCGGCGTAGCTCGTCCACCTGCTGCCCCATTATAGTATGGGACACCACCAGCGAACGTGGCAGCTGCGTGCTGCTGCTGATCGTACAGTGGCATGATCACAGGCGCGTACCGCGCTCCATTCGGTGCTGTTCGCGTGGCAGTGCCTGTTGGTTTTGGCGGCTGGAAGGTAGGCGGTACGTTAACGGATCCATTTTCAGTCTTGCTTTGCGCCGTGAAGGCCGGTGAATTCGGCCCAAGAATCGCTCGCAGGGTGTTCTCGGGATGCAAATTGACACCACCAATCGCCGAGGTGCGATTCTCGCTGAAAACTGCCGTCGACATGGAGGCAGCCATGAGAATCTCGTACCCTGCAGCGAAAGCGCGTCGAATCTGGGTGATGCGGAAGCAGTTGCGCCCGACGTTGTTGCTTGGACGAAGAGGGTCCTCGATAAAGAGTGGATCAAACTTGGTGGGATCGTGGGCAGCAAGCGATGTGTCGGACATCCCGTTCAACCGCTGACTCGGCCAATCATTCAGAGCCGTGCGATTGTTGTGGCGACGTGATCCCGGAGATGAGAGCAAGTTAGCACTGTGCAAGTGCGAGTGGTTCATCTGTTGCCAGTGGTCTTGCGCATCGTCGACTGAATGCATGACATAGGGTGTGGGGTAGCCATGCTGGTGTGACGGCACAATTGAGTCACGGTTAAAAAAGCAGCGAGTAGCAACACTGATACCGGTCGTGCGTGGCTCAAAACGGTTCCCATAGAAATCGAGGAGTCCCATGAGAACCATGCCGAAGTCGGCGGATGACGAGGACACAGTCGTTGAAGACGACGTGTTGTCGTAGCGGTCTGTGTGCTCTTGGAGATACCGAGCAACCATCAAGAGCAGTGCGTATGAAGATAACCCGCCCGAGTAAGCAACAGCGAACCCTCTCTCGATCACAAAACTCTTGAGAACAAGCATGATTGGCGCAAGCGGCGGGAATTCGTGCATGAGCGAGAGGACGACATCATTCGTTGCCAACCCATTGTGACCTGGCCCTTCGAACGAAATGTCGAGTCGAATGTTGAACGGCAGTGTGGTCACAAGGGAGATGATCGGAATGGCGGCATGCGGGATAGTTTTGACGGAGTCCGAAACTACCCATGGCTCCTGACGAAGTTTGCGTGCAAGGTTTTGCTGCCACGATTCCTTGATAGCATTGCGTCCTTCGAGTACTCCAGCAGCATCGGCTGGCGCGTCACGCCGAACTTTAGGTAGGCAAATCACCAGATCCACATCACTTGTCGGTAATGCAAGTCGAGTGACGAATGAGCCGTACGGACGAACTTGAGCTCGTGGCCACAGAGACTGAACTGCACTCGTGCAGAATCGAATGGCCGCCATCTGTGCCGTTAACCGAGCATTGCTGTCATTCTGCAATTGTGAGACGAATTCACACATGTCCCAATGAAGCTTGCTTCGCGGCGGTAAAACCGACATGGGAACAGAGACGAATGGTCCAAGAATCGAGTAGTTGGAGGCTCCACCGGGTCGCATGATTGGGTGAGGGTATGATTGTCCTGATGGAACAACCGACGCAGCGAATGGATGCTGCTGTTGGAGGGTATGCTCTTGCAACACAGGTGGAGTCGATGGTGGCGGAGGTGGAGGAGGAAGATTGTCATCTGCACTCGCATCCTTGCTTGCTCGACGGACCTCTTCAAGTTCTCCTTCAAGCGATACAACGCGCTGAGAGAGCTCCACCACTTGCTGCCGCAGCTCGTCCAGCTCCCCTGCAACACCAGATGGGTCTGAGTCGAGAACCTGCTCATACCATGACAACCACGATGTTATCGTCAGCAAACTATCAGAAACTCAAAGGTGACATGATAACGTACCGCTGATCGTTCTTCGATAAGGCTTTCAAGCTTCGAGATTCGCTCAGCCAGGACAGCATTTTCCCGCAATGATGCTTCATCTTCAACCCCGCTCTTGCCCTTGCACGTGCACGAAATCTGGTTGTTTAAAGATGCATCGCTTCGCACAGATAACCGCCCCCTATCGCTTGACAGCCTTCCCTCCCATGATCGCTCTGCTGTCGTTCCATCCACGGAGCTGTCATCAGCGATATCATCGTCGTACTCGAATGGAAACGGTCTTCTCCTACGCTTTGGCCCCCTCTGCCGATCAAAGAACCCGCCCTCTCGGTACAGGAAGTCCGATCGCTCATCATTATCATCTTCGAGAGGCTCGGCAACGGCTGTCGGCTCTTGATCGAACCCTTCCGACTTCACAGACGCTTCGTCACTCACGTCGATTATACTTGCGAATGCGTTCAAGGCAAAACTGCTGTCTGTCGATGAACCATCTTCACCTCGAGCTGGAGTCTTCTTAGCACGGGCAGGAGACGTGGTATGCGACGGCGTCTTCACCAACGGTCGGAGTTTGTTGCCCTTGACCGTCGTGGTACCTCGAGCATGACTGTCCGTTTTGGTGTTCCAGCGCTGAAAATCCCAATCCAAACTTGACACGGTAGATGACGTATGGGCCGATGATTGCGAGGAAAATAGCGAAGGTAAGTACCAATCGAAGTTCGGTTCGATGACTCCTGAATCCCCTTCGATTGTCGTCGCGCTGGCTCCCTCGTCGATGCTTCCCTGAGTTTCGAGCTTGGTCGAACCGGGGATATCTCGATTAGATGATAGCTGGAGGTACAACGGTGACGTGAGTGTATAGAATGGATGGGAGCCAAACGTCGAAGTCCGAGTGGTTGTGTACGGTTGGTCTTCCGAGCTCGCAAGGAAGCTCAATAACGGTCGAGAATTTTCAGGTCTCAAAATCATTGACTGCTCAAGATCGTTCTTCGTTCCCTTCATCGGAGTGGTGTCGAGGATAGACGACTGGGACAGCGGAGTATCGTTCGGTAACAAGTTTTCCTTCGTACCAGCAGTACGTGAACGTTCGAAGTTGACGTCGTCGCTCTCCCAACCACCAATAGTGTTCTTCAGTTGTTTGCTTTTCTTCTTCCCGCGCTTCTTCTTTCGTTTTGATCGGACCATAGAAGTGGATGCTCCATCGCCGACTTCAGCGAAATAGTTGGGCTCGTTTTCGACAGTTCCCGCAACAGCATCGACGACGGAGTTCAGAACCTCTCGCACGACGTCAAGCGCTCGAGCATTCCATTCTTTCACTACTCGTGGAATCTCCGCACAGACTGCTCGAAGGAGACGTTCATGTGCAAGCCGGTGTTCGTTGTCTTGTTTCCGTTGCTTTGCAATTTTCTTCCGTGCTGTGCGGCGACGTTGCGCGTGAGAGTTCTTGACATGCTCAGCTGACGCTACGGGTTGTGGGTTTGTCAAGTTCTCCGTGATGATCGTCGCACACTCTCCTTGCAGCAGTTCGGCAATGAGGAAAGCAACCGCTGCAGTTTGAGGTGATGCGAGAATGGATTCGAATGACCGAGCAAACAAAATCGCGGTGGAAGCCGATGGATTGGTGATGCAGGAAGCTGGTGTTTGCCAAGACTCCAAGATCTCGCTAAGTGTCGAAAGCTGCGTTCTTCTTGCGATCGCTCTGTTAGTCGGGGTTGCCAGCTGCTTGAGATGATCCATCACTTGAGTGGCGATACACTTTAGCGCCACACGCTTCCTCTCATCACGGCACACACGCCATTCTTCGGTCAGTAAACTCTTCGCAGCGACACCTTGAATTGGGATCTGATGGCTGCTGGTCTTCTGTACTTGGTTCCAGTGATACCAAATGGTGAGCTCCTGCGAAAACGGAAACACATCGTCGCATCAGTAATTGCAGTGAGTAATACGTCGAGTTTACAGCCACGGATATTTTGAGACGCACGATCTGATTGACGATGAGTTCAGCAAGTGCCGCGTATCCTCGACTTGCGAACCACTGCAGTTGAGGTGGACGAATCACGTGAGAGGGGATCCCATATAACCGTATTCAACCCACGCACAACGTACGGCTGTTTGACCCCACACTAGTGGTTGCAGCAATTCTTGATCCGACGGGCAGTGAAGCAGAAATTGGCCGCCTGAGATTGTGTCCATGCGGCTTAGCCACTCGGAACGCGTCACCTCTCCAGTGGTAACGACGTTCAGGGTATCGCAGGAGCGCGTCGTGTTGAGCACATAGATCGCCTCTTCAAGCGACCTACACGCGTCGATGAACACCTGCGACTGGAAACCCGAGAGCGTGTCTCCATCACCTGTGCGCACCACGGGGCGTCGAAGAAACTCCCTGAAACCAGTCCAACGAACCACCATCGCGATACGTGAGCAGGCAATGCAGATACCACACCCACACACACACACAGAGCTCGTACCTCGGGTGAGTGGTGTTCAGCGCTCTTCTGGCCGCCGTATCGGCCCGTGGAACTAGCTGAAACTCGGCGAGGCCGCGCGTGACGCCCGACACGGAGCACGCCCGGCGCGCTCGCGCTCGCGCGGTCTCGGCCGTGTGCGCCGCCATGCCCATCGCCAGCACGGTCTTTACAAACCCAGCGTCCACGACCGCGCACAGCGACGTCCATTCGCTCTCGCTCAGCGCGCGCAGCCACGCGAGCACGCGGCGCTTGCGGTCGCGGCGCGCCGCGTCCTCGGCCGCCAGGGGTTTCGCGCGGCGCGGGGCCTTGGCGCGCCGCAGCTGCCGCTCGCGCTGCACGAACAGCAGGAAATCGCCCAACGCGTCCACCAGCGCGCGCGTCTCCTGCGCGCGCGACGCCGCGCTCATCGTGTACGTCGATAGACAGGCGGCGGCGGCGGAGAGAAGACGGCGGCGGCGGAGAGAAGACGGCGGCGACGTGCGACGCTTTGCCGCGGATTTTGGTGTGTGTTTCCAGCAAACGATAAAACAACAGCGGAGGGGGGACAAAACGCATGAAAACGACCATCATTCTGGGCCTCGCACCAACGCTCTTGAAAACGCGGTTTATTTAGCGTAATGTTTCACGGAAGGAAAAAGATAATTTCGGGTGATATCTCGCTAATACAGTACATGCATCTGTTGCAGGACGCTGCAGACACTGATCGCGGTCGCGGCGAGCGCGAGCACGGCGGCGAGCAGCTTCTGGGTCTGGAGCCGCGCGGGGCCGACGCGGAGGATGAAGTAGGCGGGCAGCACGAAGCAGATCACCGGGTTCGTGGTCGCGCCCAGCAGGCTGAGCACGGACGCGATGTCGCCCGAGAGCTCGGCGACGCCCCAGACGAGCGCGACCAGCAGCCCGCTCACGATCACGTGCTGCGCCGTGGAGAGCCGGCGGTTGCCGAGCAGCGCCTCGAGGAGGTTGTCGCGCAGCGTGTGGACAAAAAGCGGCACCGTGAGGATCAGCGCGATGCTAAAGCCGATGCTGCCCAGCAGCACGGCGTCGTCGTGGCGGTAGTCGTTCTTGAGAAAGTTGGACCGCGTCTGCTCGCCGAACGTGAGCACCACGAACGCGCCGCAGAACGCGTACACGGTTGCCGAGATGCCGATGCTGCGGTTCATGACCTTGTACATGCGCGCGCTGGAGCGCCGCTTGAGCACGAGGTAGATGGGCAGCACGTTCGGGTGGCACGTGTACACAAAAATGACCAGCGGGATCGCCGTCAAGAGTCGATGGAACCGCCAGTCGAAGAGCGTCAAGTGCTTGAGCTGGTACATGATATCGGGCGCCAAGCCGAGGTGCGCGAACTGGAAGTACTTGGTCACGATCACGAGCGCCATGAACACGATGCAGATGATCGAGAAGAGCGACGAGAACCGCAGGGATTCGAGGCTGCGGAACAGCGCAAGCGGTAGCACGAAGCACGTCGCGAGGATGAGAATCAGGTCCTGGCGGTTCACAAACACACTGTGGCTTGACTCGTCCACAAACGCCTGTGCCACGGCCACGAGCAAACCAGAGTCAGACTTCTACAAGCACAACCACCAGCACCACTTTGCGTACCTTGATCGAGAGCTGGAGCAGCTCGGCGCTGCCCACAAGATATCCGACAGACGTTCCAAAGAGATTGAGGCACACGACAAACTGCGTGAAGCCCGCGAGCCGCGCGCCGCCCGTGATGCGCGCCAGGTCCATGTACGACCGCGCGTTCGCGAGCTCCGCGCACGCGAGCAGGAGCCGCAGCGAAAAGTTGGTGACCAGCGCGCCGCCCGTGATCAGCAGCAGCCCAAGCACGAGCCCGGATTGCTCGACAGCGTACGGCAGCGACAGCACACCGGCGCCCACGATCGCGACGGTCATCGTAAACATGGATCCCTTCACCGAGCCGGGCTGGATCTTGTTCATCACGTACACTTGGAAAAAGCCCTCGTCGCTCCCGGTGTGCGCAGCGCGCGCGCGGCGCATCTCGTCCTCGAACACGAGCGTCTCGCGCTTGGAGATGAGCTCGTAGTCGCTGTCGTCGGCGTCGTCCATGAGCAGCGCGCCGTCCTCCAGGCTGCTGTCGGCCGTGGTCGCGGCGCTGGCGCGCGCCCCGCCGTGGCGGCCGCTGTCGACCGTGGCGGGGGCCTCGTCCTGTCCGCTCAGCAGGCGCGTGCGCAGGTCGCCGTCGTCGCCCAGCGACATCATTCCCCTTCGTCCTCGCTTGCTTTATTCTCCCAAGAGAACGAAGCCACAGAAAACAAGATCCCAGACACTTCACAGCTTCAACCGAAGAACCTCTGTTATATGATAGAAGAAAAACCCAACACCAGAGGTGTACCCCAACAGCAGATTGCGAG
Organism: Pythium rhizo-oryzae; assembly: GCA_027475725.1. Classification (NCBI taxonomy): domain Eukaryota; phylum Oomycota; class Peronosporomycetes; order Pythiales; family Pythiaceae; genus Pythium; species Pythium rhizo-oryzae. Next base: position 8,370 of record JAMFLL010000526.1, read on the forward strand.
AAGCTCTCCATGGAGACGGAAATGGAACAAGGCTCAGTCTCACCGGCGGCGCCTCGCCTGTGTGGGACGTACACACAGCTAGCTACACGTAGCGACACCACCAGCGACACAACAAGACCAAGTGGCGCCTCGCTCGTTCCCTACCTTCAGGGCCCAAACGCCACGCGCACGTCTCGCACGGGATACTGAGCGGCGTGCTGGAAGATCGAGGCGACGATAGCGCGGTCGAGCTGCTGCGCATGGACGCCCGTCGCACTGATGTTGCTCTTGGTGCTCGCGAGTACTGAGAAGAACGCGAGCTTCTCGCGCCAATTGAGAGGAACCGGAGTCAGCGCGGCGCCGTGGTGCGCCAAGAGCGCCTGCTTGAAGCGCTCGTTCTCTTCTTGGCGACGATGCGCACGTTGCATGGTGCGCACATCGAGTCGAACAAGGCGCTTGTTTCTTTCCAAGATGCGGATCAAATGACCGCGAAGGCTCGGTATCGTGTATGGACGCACAACGCTATTGAGGGCCTCGAGACCCTGGTACAACGGGTGGGCGGGGTCTTGGAGAGCCGTGAGGAATCGCGCTGGCAAAGGGAAATTATACTCACGGATGACCTCCTTGATCGTCAGTGTCACGAGATCGCGAGCCGGTCGAACCCGAGGTGACAAGAAAATGTCGGCGAGTCGGTCCAGGGTTTCCTCAAAACGCAGCCAAATCCGCAACTCCCGCCGCGTCAGCACAAACGGGACAGACTGTCGCCCACTTGGAGGAACGGCACAGGGGCCGCACGCGCGGGCGACGTCGAGCTCGACGCGTACTCTCGTATGGTTGGCGACCTGAAGCAGCGCCACAAGCTGAGCGAGTTCAGCATCCAGCGCTGCAACCTCAATTGGATGACCACTCTGCCCGTGAGACGCAGCCTGAGCCGGAGCAGCTGAAACAGTGATATCGCTGGGGTGGACCCACGCTCGGCCCCAGGCCGGCAGAAACACGCTCCACCAATCACGCGTGCGCGTGATGATACGCAGGTCGACGTGCTCGTGCATGACGACGACAGCTGCGGCTGCTTCGCGAGTACGTTTGGACATTGGGTTCAGCAGAACGAAACGCGACGCCGCGGCACGCAGATGCCGATGACTCTCAATCCCGACCGCGTGGTCTTGAAAGACGACAGTAAGCGGATCGCTCGCATGTAGTACGTTCCGGATCTCCTGCAAGCCGTTGTACTCGGGAAGCTCCAGATCGAATTCCACGCGCCGGATGTTGGGACACGAGAGACTACTGAACAGCGCGAGTCCAAGCCAGCGGAGTGCGCTGCGTAGTGGCCTTCGATACTTCACAGACGAGCCAACGCTCACACACACCCTCTGTAACAACCGGCTACTCGCGATGGCTGAGAACAAGGGCGGTACCAACATGTTCGGGAGATTCTCGAGGTTGATGATCAAACTTTCGAGCCCCGACTGTTCTTCCGCGCTGTCTGCGACTGTTGCTCTAGTACGAAGCAACGTGCACAGCCCGACAAAGAGATCGCGCTCGGGTGTTGGCATCGACGCATTCAACACTGGCTGACAACAATCGACTATCGTCGCTCCGTGCACGACGAGCGCCGTCAGCTGCTTCATCCGCGTCTCGTCGACAGCAAAATACTCGCGTCGGTTGTAGTCGAGGTTGACAATCTGCAAGTGAAACCATCGCTCGGCAGTGTTGTGGTCGAACGCTTTCGCAGTGCGCTGCACTCGCACAAAGTGTGCAACACACTCCATGGCCTGCTGGACATCGTTGTTGGAGCCCCCCAGCTGGATGTGAACGGAAATCTTTGGGAGATGAAGCGCCAAACCCACAAAGCCGCGTGATTTACCGTCAATGTCTTGTTGGAGAATTGAAAGCGCCTTGTTGTACGCCGTCGATAGGCTTCGCTGTCCTTTGCGCTCCGAAAAGCATACGGTCAATGCTTGGCTCCCGTGGCCTGCTATATCAAGAACGATCCTCACTTCAAGAACGGCCTTCTCGCGAGGCCAGAGGTCATTCACAAGGGCATCGAACACTTCGACGTCCACGAACCGAAGCGCCGTCAGCAGTTGCAGGCCTTCAAGCGCAAATGAGATGGCTGCCTCCGTCATCGTTTTGATTCCAAAAGATATCCAGAGGATCCCGTCGCGGTCGCTTCGGGCGCATGTTGATTGCAACGGCAGATACCCGGAAGCAGCAGGTCGCGCCACTCCATGATCGAGAAGCCGCCAAAGTTTTGTGAGGTTGTGGGCACCGATCAATGGAGAGAATTGGCAACGAGCGACGGGATGTTTACTACCTCCCACGCATCAATCGCATCTTACCTTGTCTTCGCATATCACGGCAAAACGTGGAACAAGAAGAAGATGGATTGTTACTACCTGCGCTTCGCAAAGTCCCACACACTATTCTCCCTCTAACGGGGGCTTCGACCGTCGACTTCTATCGGGTGATGTACCTGCTGTACCGTAAAACCGCAGCGGGGGCTTTGCAGAGCGCCGTCTTCCCGAGCAAGTCGCACCCACACGCGCAGCGTCCATTCCCAGCGCCGCCTTCAAGACTGCCGCTACGCGCGGCGGAAGCGGGCGACACGGCAGCCGTGAAGGCGGCGCTGGGAATGGACGCTGCGCGTGTGGGTGCGACGTGCTCGGAAGACCAGTCCGCAAACTAACATTACAGCACGCCCTTGACGGGCTTCCTCAGCACGGATCCGAGCGATCTTCTGCGCCGCTGGGGCGAAGCCTGGACGTTGCAGCTCACCGCGCGAGAGGACAATGCGGTTATCGTGTACTGCCTAAGACACTCAGCCATGAGGACGCGCATATCTTCGAAGGCGAGCTGTTCAGGCAGTTGGTGCTTCATTCTGTGGGCAGTGTCCACGCCGCGTTGACCGAGTTGTGGTCGTCCAGCGGCGATCTCTGTGGGGCTCGACATGTCGAAGTGAAAGTCGACATTTCGTTGCTGAAGCGTATCGTCGCCAGGACGGTAGTCTCATCGCCGCGGAATCCAACTCCCCGCTCGATGAGCACTGGTTGGCGCGCCAGCTGATCGATCGCATCGCCCCTGAGGCCAATCAGTCGTCTCGCTCCCAGCTACTCGTCGATGTCGGTTGTAGCATCCGAGCTGAGTCAGCGCTTCCTCGTAGACCCCGGGTCAGATCTGTCAATGACGACTCAAAACGTGTGTGGCTGGCGGGTTACGGCTATGAGTTCGGTGTTTTCTTCCAGACGGCGTCGTAAGCCATCGACTCGGCTCCGTATCGAGCGAGCTGATGTCTCGCGGAGTCATGATGAACCAATGTGAACCACCGCACATCGATGTGACAGCAAGTACGGCAGCGCGTGCAAGCTATTTCCTGGTGGAAGCGATGTCCAATCAATGAAGAACCCACAGCTTGCGACCATGGACTGCGTCAGTTGATGCTTCGCACGCACAAGCTCACTCAAGACGTGGCTTCCTAAGTCTTGCCGGCTGTCACATCAAGCCGCTCGCTGAACGAGATCGTTGTCACGAACCCATATTCTTGTTGCTAGACCAAGGTAATGAATGCCGTGGGTGGGACTCGCACTCTTCAGCAGCCACGCGCGTCACAACATTGCCCTCGTCGAGATCTCCATCGGCTCCAGCCTGGTATTCGACGACATGTTGAGTGTGCTTCGCGCGAACGATCCGCTTGTTGTGGTTTACGACCCACAAGTCGCTGAGACTTATCACATTCAACACTTACGACCGCGTTGCGCTTTGTGCTGATCGGTCAGAATGTTGAAAACCGGGGTGAACGCTGGTTTGCGCGTGATTGACCGCATCAACGAGTGGTGGCGTGTACTTTACCAGGTTGCGGCCAAGCGTGGGTTCGCGATCACGACATTTCGTTTTTCTGCGGCTGATTCCTCGTCGATATCTGACGTCTCACAACGGAGCTCGAGCAATCAAGACGCCCAATGCTCGTGGAATCCCGCTCTGGATGCGATTTTGTGCGGGACGTTGGTTGCCCGTGTGTTAAGCGCATGGTGTTGGCTGTCGAGGTTCATATGTATGCTCCTCGCGAATGGTTGGTTCCTGGATGTGGACCGTCCCGTGCGCATGCGCGCCCGATCCAAACGCATGGGCACGGAGCAGCGCCGCCTCTGTCTCACTGCGTGTTGCATATCAAAGACATCGATGCATGTTCGAGACGTTCTAGAACACGCCTTCTAGAATGTTGTGGAGCTCCACAGCGTGGTGGCCACGTGGCCAACGGCCTTTGCCCTGCGCCGGAACAAGTAGGATATCAGACAGAATACAACTTTCCTTCTACCGCGCATTCCGCTTTTGGTGACCACACTGGAATTTAATAAACAGGCGACTGGAGCGTAGTCCAGGCCGGATTGACATGGTCATCACTTTACACTCTTTATTGATAAACTTTTGGTGCCAGACATCGTCGAGACCTCACCGTTACCTTGGTCGCTTGTCATGTAACGTGAGATCAGTGAGTTGTTTGTCGATAGTCGTCCACTTGATCGGACGCTACACGGACGGCTGACACATTAGGTTGTGGATGCACGCAAGTCGACAATGACGATGGTCTTCATATGCTCCGTTCGAACGCCGATCTGGCTTGCATATTGCCATCAAGGTGTCGGTGGATCGCACAACATTCCCCACTACCAACGCTCGGTCGTCACGCGTACTTCTCGAACGAAGACTGGTGCTGCAAACTGGAAAATGGAGCCGATCACGGCACTGTCGAGCTGCTGTACCGCGATGCCTGTGGTGCTTGCGGGGTTTGCGAGGACGGAAAGAAATGCGAGCTTTTCGCGCAAATCGAGTTGGCCCGAAACGGAGGCCCCATGTAAGTCCATGAGGTCTGTCCAATCACTTCGACACCACCGAATGTGAACTTCCAGCAACGTGAGGCGCCTATTCTTCCCCACCACGTCGACCAGCTGAGCGATAAGGTCGGACATCGCTACAGAATAAATTCCATGGCACGATAACTTGAGTGACGTCAGGCTCTGCGCCAACGGGTGGATGGGGTCACAGAACGCGTTCACGAATCGCGCGGACAAAGGCGTTGCGGCGTCATCGTCAATGTGCAGCTCCATAACATCACGGGCACGCCGTAGCTGGAAAGCTTCACACATGTCCACGAACCAGTCAAGCTGGGCTGGGGAAACGCGCTGAATTTTCAACTCCCACCGTGATTGGCGATCGGACATGGCGCGCGCTCCAAGCCTTGCGCCGATGCCTCCAACGATAAGATCGTTTGCAGCCGACGTGTCTGTCAACGTAATATGCTCAGCAAGAACCCACGCTTGGCCCCAGGCCGGAAGAAGTACGCTCCACCACTTCCCTTCGTGAGTGATCACACGAAGCCCCGTGTGTTCGTACGTCTCGACCACAGCACCATCTCCAACAGTACCCCCTGCAATCGGCTTTAACAGCGTAAAACGCGAAGCCGATGCTCGCAGATGCTGGTGGCTCTGAATGCTCGCAGCGTGCTGCTCAAACACGACGGCAAGCGGGTCGTCGGCACCAAGAACATCGAGGACGCCTTGTAGCACCTCGCACTGCTCGGTATCGACTTCTACTCTTTTGAGCTTGTCGCGTGTGATGCAGCAACTCAGTGCGAGGCCTACCCAGTGCATCGTTTGCTGAGGCACGTCTTCCTCGTCGCCGACTCCGATCCACAGCTTTCGTAGCGACCCACTACTCGCTATCGCCGAGCACACGCGCGGGGCGTTAACGAGGTAGTGAGGATTGAGCATCACGCTTTGAAGCCCAGAAGTGCGATCACTCGTACCGCCACCACGTTGGTTTGCAGTATTGAGAAGCGCTTGTAGACCCAGAAAGCAGTCGCGCGCCGACGCGGCCGTGGATACGTCGCCAACGTCGGGCTGCCGGCAGTTGGTGATGGCCACGCCATGCGCCACGAGCTCCTGAAGCTGTACGAACCGCGTAGCGTCCACAACGTAGTACTCACTGCGGCGAAAGTCGACCATCACGATTTGCAGGTTGAACGGCCGGGGCGTTTCCGCGCTGTCCGCATCACCGATCTTCACATAGTCCACGAGACAACGCAACGTCCGCTTGAACGTGGCCGTGGCCCCGCCCGAGAAAACATGGAGTGGGATACCCGGCGGCTCGGACGACCCGTGAGACGCTCCGTCTTGGGACTGGAGCGCCTGCTGGATGGCCAGCAGCGTGTCGAGATACCGCTGGGACGGGCGCCGCTTCCCCATGGGCTTGAGAAAGCACGCCGAGACCGCGACGTACCCATTGGCCGTGGACGCGTCCAGCGACACCGCGACCTGATGCACCGCGTCCGCGCCGAACCGGTTGGGCCACAGCTCGTTGACCACGGCGTCGAGCGCGTCCGGCGACGCGCGCCGCAGCCACATGAGCAGCTGGAGCCCCTCGAGCGTCGCCACAACGGCGTCCTCGCGCAGCGCCATGCGCCCCAGGGAGAACCACAGCGTCCCGCGTCTGAGCTTTCCGGTGCTCGCCGGGCGGAGCCGCTGGTACCACGGACGCAGCAGCTCGCGCAGCGCCATGCAGGGCTTCCTTCGTGTGGGTTCCGGCGTTTGATGGGGAATTGGGGGATTTTGACATGGATCTACCTGCGTTGTGTGATCCGATTAACGGAGTTCAAGACCTCGTCAAGTCGGACCTCCTATAACACATACAGTATCCAGACAAAGAGAGTACTATAATTACATCTCATTTGTACGACCTTCCACAACCGATATTTTCCAAGATGTTGGAACGTCGCCCCGTGACCAGCTCAAGGGACGCGCGTTCAACAGCGTTCAACACGCGCCGAGTTCACCCAACAATGGAGAGACTGCTAGTAGCGGTATCTCCACGGCGCGAACTCGACGCGTACTTGCCGGACGGGCTGGCGCGTGGCAAACTGGAAAATGGACGCGACCACCGCGCTGTCCAGCTGCTGCGTGGCCACGCCCGCCCGACTCATCACGCTGCCGCCGTCGCTCAGCACCGAGAGGAACGCTACCTTTTCGCACTTCGCCAGAGGGCTCGGCGCTAGCGCCGTCCCGTGGTGCGCCAGAAGCAAATCGTGCAGCGCTTGGTCTTCGGGGTCGCTGCGATCGACTCCGACTTCAAGGTCGAGGAGAGCGAGGCGCTTGTTGTGCTGGAGAACGCGCGCCAAGAGCGCGCAGAATTCCCGTCTCTGCGGTCGCTCCATTCGCGGCGTGGTGACGTACAGCGACTCGAGACAATGGTACAGCCCGTGACCCGGGTCTTCGAGCGCTCGGATGAAACCGTCGGACAATCCCGTCGTGTAGCTCTGGACGTGGATCTCGACGGTGACGTCTTGTTGTGGCAATTCAAACGCACGACTGAGCTTGTTAAGCTGACTGGCACTGGCGCGATAGAAGCTAAACGCCCGTCGCGTGGGTACAACTGACACACCAGGCGCTTGGCCCCGCATGTACCGGAGGTCGAGCTGAAGCCGCGTGCCTGCGAAACCGATCGCGCCGATGAGTGAGTGCAGCCTTGTGAGTTCGCGATCGAGCTCAGAGACGTCCAGTGAAACATCCACTCGATCGACGTCCGCTAGCGCCCCCGTTTTGATGGATATGTTGTCGTTGTGAACCCACGCGCGCCCCCACCTCGGCAGCAGCACGCTCCACCAGTTGTTTTTCTGGGAAACGATGCGAAGCCCCGTGTGCTCCTCGGTCGTGAGGATGGCACCGACTTCCGCACTTCGAGTCGTCGGATCCAGCAACGCAAACCGCGAGGCCGTGGCGCGCATGTTCTCGTATCCCTGGATGCTATCAGCGTGGCGTCTGCCGAACACGACGACGAGCGGGTCGCTCGCGCGCAACACGTCCAACAAGCCTTGCAACGCCTCGTGACCGTCGACCTCCAGATCTAACTCCACGCGCTGCAGACGGTGACGCGAGAGGGGACTGAACAACGCGAACGCAAGCCATTGCATCGTGGAGAGTAACTCAGCGCGATCGACGGCCGATCTGCCGACACCCACCCACACGTTTCGTAAGGAGCTACTGTAGGCGATCGCCGAGCACAGGCGCGGCGCCAAGCTGGGCATCAGATGGTCTGGGTTCAGCAGCAAGTTCTCCAGCCCGCGATGACCTTGGGAACGAATTTCCCCAGGCAAAACGTCGGTGTCCAGTAGCGTCGATAGTCCGCGAAGCGTGACTAACGACGACTCAGTCGTCAACACGGGAAACGCCGGCTGTCGACAGTCCACAATTGACAGACCTCGCGTCACTAGCTACACCAGCTGCGCGAAGCGCTTCTCGTCGACCGTATAAAACTTGGCTCGGTTGTAGTCGAGCTCGGTGATCCGGAGATGAAACCAGCGCGCCCAGTCGCCGCTATCATCTACCGCCTCGCTGCCGCTCTGGATGCGAGCAAACTCGACAATGCAGCGCATGGAGCGTTTGCTCGCCTGGTCACTGCCTCCCAAGAGGACGCGCACTGGAATCCTTTCTGGGAATCGCGGCGACTCACCCCGAGCGGCGGCGTTGGCGTGGACGCCTTGCGAGAGAACTTGACGCGCCTTCAAGTACTCTCCTGACGGGCTGCGCTTTTCCGTTCGCGTCAAGAAGCACGCAGACACGGCTTGGCGGCCGTAGCCGGCAGTCGCGAGCGTCACACCGACTTGGTGCACTGACGCCACGTGGCGCTGGCTGGGCCACCAACCAGCGACGGCCGCGGCGAACGCTTCCTCCGACACCAGTCGGAGCCACATCAGAAGCTCCAGACCCTCGAGAACCGATGCGACGGCTTTCTCGGTCATTCGTTTGTCGCCGAATCGAAACCACAGTGTCTGATCGTGGCGTGCGCAGGAGACACTCGCCGCACGGAACCCTTCATCCCACGGATCCAGTAGCCCGCGCAGCTCCATGTTTGCCCCACGATGCGGTGCGTTCCTGAGTCGGAACGAGTCGTGACGGTGAGTGATCCCCAGATAGAGAACTACGGAAGCGTACGAGACGCGGCGCAATGACAGTGTGACAGTTGAGGGGTGGAACGCCTGTCGCTCCCGGAGCCCGCTAATAATCACACGGGTCTCTAGATTGATTAGCCGAATAGACGCGCAATGACTTGCATCCACTGCCCTTCATCTGTCGCATCATGGAGTACCTGTACTACACGTACCACGCCGATCAGGTTTCATAAAGCCTCAGTTATGAATTGATAGTGTACTGTACTTCGACGTGCCTGTGTATCCAATCCTCAAGCGTGAGATGGGCACTGCGAGCGACGACTCGGCGTGGAAAGCCCACTGAGAACGCAGTGGAGGCATAACGTTTTCCTTTGACCGTGTCACATCGCCACTTCACCACTAACGATGTTCGTACGCCGCCATCCGCCTACATACGCTAAATACGAACCTACGCCACCATCCGCCTTGTTCACTCACCGACGAGGGCAGACTACGTTGGGGTGTTGCTACTGCACGAACGCGACGCGCACTTGTCGGACGGGGTGGCGCGTGGCAAACTGGAAAATGGACGCGACTACCGCGCTGTCCAGCTGCTGCGTGGCCACACCCGTCCGACTCATTGCGCTGTCGCTGTCGGTCAACACTGAGAGAAACGCCAGCTTTTCGCGAAGCTTAAGTGGTCTCGGCGCAAGTCGAGTCCCGTGATGCGCCAAAAGAGCCTCTTGCAGCGCCTGATCGGCTGGATCGTTGCGGTCGATCTGGGCTTCAACATCCAACCGAATGAGGCGCTTGTTGCGCTCGAGAACACGCGACAAGCGGTTGCAGATCTCTCGTCTCTCGTGTGGCGTCAGTCGCGGTGTCTCAAGATACAACGACTCGAGGCACTGGTACAGCGCATGGGTCGGATCTTCGAGCGCACGGATGAAGCGCTCCGACAAAGGTGAGTTTTCGACCGCACCCAATAGATGCTCAGTGAAGAGAAAGAACAGTCCTGACCCATAGTGCTGTGTGCGGATCTCGACGGCATGGCAGGCACGCCGACCAATTTGCAGGGACGCAAACGCGTCAGTGAGCGAGCCCAGGTCGCTGGTGCGAACACGGTGGAAGCCAAGTTCCTGTCGAATCGGTACAACCGAGACAAGGCCTGTCCCGTCAGTGGTACGAGCCGGCGCATACTGTAAATCGAGCTGGAGCCGTGTCCCTGCAGTACCGATAGCACTGACGAGTGCCTGGATCTGTGCGAGTTCCCGTTCCAGCTCCGAGACGTCCAGTCCACTCACTTGGGCTTGTGGCATTGTACCACGTGAGCCATCAACTCGATCGCCGTGCGCGTTCGGCTCGGACGTGATGGAAATGTCGCTGTCGTGAACCCACGCGCACCCCCACGACGGCAGCAGTACGCTCCACCACTCGTTCTCGTGGGAAACGATGCGGAGCCCTCTGTGCTCTTCCGTGACGATAATGGCGCACTCCGCTGTATCTGTTTCCGTCGGATCCAAGAGTGCAAAGCGCGAGGCCGTCGCACGCTTGTGCGCAAATCGCTGGATAGTGTCGGCGTAACTCTCGCCGAACACGACGACGAGCGGGTCACTCGCGCGCAACACGTCCAACAAGCCTTGCAACGCCTTGTGCCCATCAAGCTCCAGATCCAACTCCAAGCGCTGCAGACTGTGCCGCGAGAGGGGGCTGAACAACGCGAGCGCAAGCCACTGCATTGCGTAGCGCAGCTTCATGGGATTGGGCGTCGATCCACCGACACCGACCCATACGCATCGTAGCGAGCGGCTGGACGCGATTGCTGAGCACAGGCTCGGCACCATGTCAGGCGTAAGATGGTCTGGGTTCAACAGAAGATTCTCCAGCCCGCGACAGCCTAGGGAACGGGTTTCCCCAGGCAAGACGCCGGTGTCCAGCAGCGTCGATAATCCGCGAAATGTGGCAAACGCACACTTAGCCGTCGATACATCAAACGCCGGCTGCCGACAGTCCACAATCGCCAGGCCATGTGTCGCCAGCTCCACCAGCTGCGCGAAGCGCTTCTCGTCGACCGTGTAAAACTTGGCTCGATTGTAGTCGAGCTCGGTGATCCGGAGATGAAACCAGCGCGCCCGATTGCCGTTATCGTGCAACGCAGCATCCCTGTCGCTTTGAGTGCGAGCAAACTCGACAATGTGACGCATGGCGCGCTTGGTTGCCTCGTCGGTGCCTCCCAGGAGGATGCGAACTGGAATCGGTTGTGGGAACAGAGGTGCCGATCCCCTATCGGCGTCCTCGAGGTGGACTTCTTGCGAGAGAGCTTGGCGCACCTTCAGATACTCGCCCGACGGGCTCCGCTTCCCCGTGCGCCGCAAGAAACACGCCGTCAAGGCTTCCCGACCGAAGCTGGCAGTCGTGAGGCTAACGCCGACTTGATTGACTAACGCCACGTGACGCTGACTGGCCCACAAACCAGCGACGGCCGCGGCGAACGCTTCCTCCGACACCAGTCGGAGCCACATCAGAAGCTCCAGGCCCTCGAGGACCGATGCGATAGCTCTCTCCCCCATTCGTTTGTCGCCGAAATGAAACCACAGCGTCTGATCGTGGCGTGCGCAGGAGACACTCGCTGCACGGAACCCGCCATCCCACGGATCTAGAAGCTTGCGCAGCTCCATGTTTGCCCCAAGGTGCTTTGTCGAAACAAGGCCCGAAAGGGGGTGATCTCCAGAGAGAAAACGACGGACCGTATGAGAAGCGGCGCAATGGCAATGTGACCGTTGATGGGTGGGGATCCTGTCGCAGCGCAGAGCCCCCTCTATCGATTGATGGTGATGTGCGGGATTCTCGTTGCCATCGTGCACACGAATGGATTGCCGTGATGCGCAAGCTTGATTTTCCGATTAGAAACACGATGGCTTGTATCCACTATTCGTCCTCAATTGCATCTTGGAGACCTACATGCATCACCTAGAAAACGTTTAAGGAGCCACAGTGGTGAAGCCTTTCCATTCCATGGGTGGGTGAAGTTACTTCGGCTGGCGCAAAGCGGCTAGCTCCTCCTGTAGCTTGGTGAAGCGGTCCTGCAGCTGTTCCTTCTCTTTCTTGGCCTGGCGCCCAAGCAGCTTGGCTGCTGTCAACTGGCGGTCGAGCTTTTTGGCGAGTTCGTCCTTCTCGTCCAGCGCCGCCTCCATCTCACGAAGCCGCTGCGCCATCGTTTTCGCCTGCGCCTCGCGCTCTTCACGTGACAGACTCTCGTGGAGCGCGACGGTGCCCTCCAGCTCCTATTGTTTAGAAAGCACGTGGGCACAGCGGACAGAGGCCATCAACGACATGAGATCATTTTTCCATACCTGTACTCGAGTGTGGAGAGCGTCTTTTTGCTCTAGCACCTCGGTAAGTCGAGCCTTGAGATCCTCACACTCCACGAACAGCCGATCTGCCTCATACATACGGACAACACGGCACAGTTACGTTAAGCATGTCAGGTCCACCGTCGCGGGAATAGAGCCACAAAAACGTTATCAGCACTACTCCCGTACCGTGCTTCTTGTGAATTACGCTTGAGTCGTCTTCGCAGCGCTGGAGTTTCTCTAGTGCTAGCTCTTTTTCTTTCTCGAGCAACCGCATCTGCTGATTGATCGTCGTGCGGTCAATGGACCACTTCTTCTGGTGCTCCTCCATGTCGTTCTGGAGCTCCATCTCACGCGCTCGTAGGCTCTGGATCAGCTCGAGTTGGCGAAGCCGCTCACTGTCACTCGTCTGGACGTCGCCGGCCCGGGAGTCTCGCAGGAACTGGACCTCCTCGCGAAGTTGCACATTCTTCTCGGCTTCCGCTTCACGGCCATGGACAAGCTTGACATTCTCGAGCTGTAGCTTGTTCACACGCTCCTCTAGCGCTTCGATACGATCCTTTTTGCGCTCGATCTTCTCTTCAACGCTGAAACAAAAACAAAAAAAAGCAAGGACCCATTAGAGAGTATCATGATGCAAGCTAAGGAATATAAAAACCTACGAGTGGAGGCGCTCAATCTCGGCGTACAGCTCGTGTAGCTCGTCGGCTTGCGAGTGGACAGTCAGATTCTTCGACGCGAGCTCGACTTTGAGTCGATCGATCTCTTCCTGGAGGGCCGGGTCTGCTTCGATCAAGGCAATGGTAAGGCACCTCGGAATAGAAACAGTTCATCAAAAGCTGTGTACGCACCCACGACAAAAACCTCTTTCTCCACGACGGCCTGTCGAACGCTGCGACTGCTTGCTTCTCTCCGTAGACCGTCTCCTTCGTCCTCTTCGCCATTCTCCCCGTCCTCATCGCTTTGCTGACGTCGGCGTCGTGGACCCTGTTTGGCTTCACCACGGCTACCGAGTGGGGGATTCGACACCTCTTTCGCTCGTTTAAGGTTCTCGACTGCGCGCTTATACTTGCCGTCCAGCACCGACAACTCATTCTCCAGCTCTTCCCGTGACGGCGGGCGGAATCGGAGCGGTCCCCCGACAGACTTCTTCATGATGAAATCGTTCACAAGGTCGCGCGAGTCCTGAAACTCCGGGACCTTGTCGACTAGCGTCTGCTTGAGCACGTCAATCAGCAGCTCTTGCTCGCGCTGGCTTTCGCGCAAGTTCTGGATCAGTGCCGAGCGGCGGTGCTCCTTGTCCTGTGACTTAAGAGACTGCAGTTGCTCCTGTAACTGGTGGATCGACTTCATCAGCGCACGTGTTTTGTTATCGTGGACAGTCTTCATGGCCTGTAGCTGGTCTACACACATTCATGTGTCCTCATGTCAGCCTACAACCCGCATTACTAGCTGCTGGGGTTCACGTACCATCAGCATTGGATGCCGGCGCGGCGCGTCGTGGCTGCGGTACCGGACGTTCTTCCTCAGCCGCGTGACCACCAGTTGCGAGAAGCCGTTTGAGCTCTTTCTCGCGCTTTTCCTGCTCCACGATCATCGCCTGCGCCGCCTTCAGCGCATCCTGTCAAATTCCGTGCACACCCATCAGCCTTCAGGGTATTCGAGGTAGATCTAACGATGAGGCATGCCGTACTTCTGTCGCGCGTAGGCGATCGGAGACCCTGTATCATCGATAATCATTCATGAGATGATCAGTCAAAGCGCGTGAGCGGGAGAATGAGTTAGCGTACGCGGAAGATCGTTTCGCGTCGACGAGCGGTGCGGTATCGCTCTTGGCGCTGCGCTCCGGCTTGCTTGCGGTCCTGGTGGCGTTGCTCATCCTTGTGCACAAACTCACGTGGCGCCGCTACACCGCAAGATAGCGAAACGTCACCCGTCGGCGGGTTTCCAATTTAGGAGCAGAACGGCCAACTTGAGCGACTCAAAAAGAATCCTAAAACCTATTGTGGCACCTCAACTTCACACAAAGCTTCACTTTTGACATCAGGATGAAACCGCAAGTGGCTCGAGAGAGATCAACTATTACATGCAGATCAAGTGAGGGGAAGATGACTTACGACATAGCGCTTGCACTGGTGCACACGTTACAACAAATCAGTCCCGATGGAAAAACTTAAAGTAGGTCAGATTTGGGACTGGATCTAAAAATGGGACAGATTGAAGTTGAGCCCAAAAATGCCGAAAACTTGAGAATGCAAGGCAGTCTTCTGAACCACTGTGCTTGGCGGCTCCGTGAATACCTCTCGGTGCTTGGGTGGGAAGATCTGCGAGCAGCACGCACTCACCTGCTCAGTCTTCTGCGTGGCGGGACTGCTACACAAACTGTTCTTGGGCACCAATGAGGGCTGAGAAGCGTAAGGCTGCAACGGAACCCGCTGGCGAGCCACACAAGCCTATGACAAGGTCGTCGGCGAGGGGCAAGGAGAGGCAGGAAGCATTCGTAGCAGATGATGGAATGGGCGGCGTCAGACGCGTGAAAAAGAGAAAGGTCATAGCTTGGCCACTAAGGGCACGGAAAAGCGAAAGACGAGATCCAGCACACGTCGTGAAAGTCACACCCCAAGTGTCATTGCCGCGGCGAGGCCACGGCGGTCTGCGCAGAACGAGCAGGCGCCAGCGCTATCACTTTCCTCTACCACGCGCACCGGTGGACCTGCCGAGTGCCGACCAGTAGGTCCAGCACAAGTGCAGCACGCTGAACGGCGTGCACAGCGTCGCTTGGCCGAACCTGAGAATCCTGTGCGCGACCAAGACGGTGACGGCACTACTGCAGTGCTGGAACGGCATCGGTCACGAGACGCCCGTCGAGGAGAAGGGGGAGGGGCAGCTTGGGACTGGGAGCGGTTGGTTCCTTCTGTGACTGACAACGGAAGGAAGAGTGGTGGCGGAAGGCACCGGGCGCACCCACAGCACCCCACACCGCAGTGTGCGCTGACTCCTGCGCCAGACGCACCTTCCGCACCATCGACAGCATCGGGCTCCGGGCCGAGCGATGCTGCTGAATCTGGGAGTGAGCGTCCCATCGAAGATGTTGTTAGAGACATCATGGCAGCCCAAGCTCGTCAAACCAGCACGGCTTCACAGAATGCCAAGGTGGCCAAACCACAACCTGGCAAGAAAAAGCGCGGGAAGGAGACCACGACCGGTTGGCATAGAGGTTTCAAGTACACGCGCTCGTACGCCAGCCGCAAGACCATATCTTTCCGCTGCAGCATTCGTCGCCGAAAGCCGAAGAACCCTGGTGAGGCCATGGCCGAGTGCCCAGGGGCACTAACGTTCAGCACAAAGACCTTCGAGTACACGGTCAAGCGGCAGCACACCTGTCAGAATGCACAAAGAGGCGGTACGCTCCGCAATGTTGAAATACCCATGCGTGCAATGGTGGACTCGCTCGCTATCACAGACGTGAAGCTGCTTGCCAGCCAAATCTGGGCACAGGTCTACGAGAAGTTCTACCGAAGTGACCACGACGACATGGTGAAAGGGCTCACAGAGGCTCAAGTGGAGAATCGGGTGACGTACATCCGTCAAAAGCATTTCGGCATCAACAACCTAGGATATCTGGAGACAGGATCGACGGTTCATGGTACAGGACGCTCGTTTTTTCGGTGGCATCACGTGACGGGGGCAGTCACACCTGACGACAAGCCCACACGTACACTTGCATGGGGCGACCCTGAGGCTATCGAGATATTGTACGACAAGGACGTGACTCTGTTTGTAGACGGCACATTTCGAGCCGTCCCACGCGGGTTTGCTCAGTGTTTCGTGGTGATGGCGCTTGAACACCGTTCAGGACTCTACGTACCCGTGTACTTTGTGCTCACAACGGATCGAAAAGAAGATACGTACTTTGACATCTTCCACCATATCTTCCAATCCACAAACCAGAGACTGAACCCGAGTCGGATCGTGTGTGACTTTGAAAGCGCCCTCATCAACGCTCTCAAGACCCAGTTTCCAATGGCGAAAATCATCGGGTGTTTGTTTCATTTTAAGCAAGCTCTGCGACGCAAAATGAAAAAGCTAGGCATCTCCAACGAACAGGCCGAGATCGCGATGACCACAGGCTGCCTCGATATGCTCACTGTGATTGACCCGACGCAAATTGAGAGCCATGGGCTGGATTGGGTTCAAACGGAAATCAAGAAAGTGTGTCGCTTCAAGAAGGTGAAGTACGCGACTGAAAAGTGGACTCGGTTCTGGAAGTACTTTCACAAGACGTGGATCAAGCGCTTTCCTCCCCGGCTGTGGAATGTGCATGGGTACGCCAAGAACCTTGTCATTCGAACCAATAATCCCTTAGAGCGTTTCAATCGGGAGCTGAACGCTGCAGTGCCGTCTCCTCACCCAAAACTACCTGTGTTCGTCTCGACAATCAGTCAGCTGGCCGCAAAGTACGCGATGCAGCTCGAGAATGTACGCAAGAGGCGATCAAAGAGAAAGGAGCGCCAACTCATCGTGTTCAGGCTCCCGCAGGCCATTGTATTTGGTGCCGGGCACCACAGCACGTCAGACAATGAGTCGGCGGATGAATCCGAGAGAGGTGACTACGATTCGGTTGTCGGTGCAGAGTTAGAAAGGATCACGGCACACGATGGCGTTGTGTCTGATGATGACGGGACGGACCGCGAGGACGGTGAGCAAGAGGAACCGGATGATTATGCTGACGATGCCGAGTTTGAAGTGGACACCTCGTTTTCCTACCCAGGTTCTCCTAATCGGTCTCCCTCGTACATGGGTTCCCCCAGTCACTCACCCTCGTATCAATCGTCCCACGACTTTGGCGGCGAATTCACTGCACACACGGATTCGGACAGCGATGGAACTGTTTGAATTCCACGGATGGTGATCCCAGTCCTGCTCAGGCAGAGCGAGAGAACTCAGACAGCGATGGAACTGTCCAAATATTGCATACTTTCCGCTTCCCGTAGCAATATAATACCTCTACTACAGGCCGCGATGCTGCCACAGACTACCATGCGCTCATATTCGCACTGGAAGCCGCGCTGGGCGGTGCAGCGAAGTTCTTCTGCACACTTGTCAACTTTTTCGAGCACCAAGAAGGCAACAGGAAATCTGTCCCATTTTTAGATCCAGTCCCATTTCTGACCCGGTTTGATGTTAACCAGTCCCGATGTTCACGGTGCGTCGACCGCGTGTCGCTGCAAACGCGAAAATCATCGATAGCGTGACGCGATCCAACTTCTTAGATGTCGAGCGAGAAGAAGAAACGCCAACTTCTGGGGTGGCGCAAGCGGTCTCGCTATCACGGAAATGTCACCAAGAGCAAAAGCCTGGAGGGCCACAATGCACGCGAGTTCTCTGTCCTCCCACCCGACCCTACTCAGCATGAATGAGCCGAGCCGGCGGTTCCTCTGGCGCACATCGGTGAAGATCGTCGCAAGTGCGTACACATCAAGCGGCTCGAGCGGACGGATTGACTCGATGTGAAGCCCGCTTAGGCACTGATACAAACGATGTCTTGGATCACAAAGTGCGTGGACGAATCGCATCGGCACGGCATCACCGTCAACCCACTTGATGTGAAGCGTCAATTGCGCAAGAAAAGGAACTGCGTTGTATGTGCTCAGTGTGTCTGCAATCGAGTCGACTTGCTTGAACCGAACAAACTCGAGACAGAGCACTTGCAGCGCTGGCAAAGACATCATGATGCTGGACCACGCACCCACCGGAGCACTGAGCCGCAGCCTCTCGACACGGGGGCTCAGTTTCATAAGTAGCATCTGCATCCCTCCCAGCACCGGGCCCGTACACGTCACCCCAATCGTGTGGAAGCTAGGATTCCGCGTTTTTGGTTCCACGACGAGCGAGCGTGTGGTAATATCGTTATCGTGAACCCACGCCTGGCCCCACCCCGGCAAAAGAACACTCCACCACTCCGACTTGTGGTCAAGAACGCGGAGTCCGGCGTGCTCGCAAGTCTTGACCATGTCCTTGGGTTCACAATGACTCACAGTTGGGTCGTAGAGCGCAAAGCGCGACGCTCTCGCTCGCAGATGACAGTGGGCTTGGATGCTCGACTTCAAGTGGCTGAACGTGACAACCAGAGGATCACAAGAGCCAAGAACTGCATCTCGAAATGCTTGAAAAGAACACTCACTCTGGAAATCCAATGCCAAATGCCCGATTTTGTGATGCGCGAGACTATCACACAACGCGACCGCCATGCATTGGGCGAAGTAGATACGACGACAGTTACGATCTACTTGGAAAGAGAGCTTGCGCACGGATCTGGTGGCCTGAATGGTAGAAAAGAGACCTGACACCCTCTCATCAGTGAAATGATTCGAGTGGATGATCAGTTCCTGGATGCAAGTGTTCACCACGGGCGTTCGACGACTGCCTTGCTGGGTCAGCAGAAAGCTTTCAATAGCGCGGATCGAAGCTGGCGTTGGGGTGCGGTGTCCATCGGTAGCTGACAGTCCTGTAGATCCCAACTGCCACGCCTGCCGACCTGACCTCGTGGAGATGCACAATATCCTCACTGTCTAGAAAGACATTCTCGTGTGTGCCAAGCGCGACCTTCGCGAGGCGGGCGTTCAAGTGGGCCCCATTTACGTGACGAGGTCCGAAAATCCTTTCGCTCGCTTGAAGGGCCGCTAGGTTCTTGACGAAGCAACCTGGTCGTTCAAATGGTTCCAAGTACAAGCGGCGAACTTGGACAATGACGGGGATCTCGGGGTACATGATCGAGCGATTGTTGCCACCTCTGCGTTCCTGGTAGAGAACTTTGATGAGGTTGCGAGTTTTGAGAAAGCCCTCTGGGCGGTGCAGCCTCACCCTTTGGGGCGCAAACGACAACCACACGCGTAGTATGACTTGATTTTGAGCGTCGGTTCGCAAAACCATGCCCACACGGTCGCCTTCCATGTCATCAGGGAGATCGACTTGACCCGGCCACATGTCGCCGACCACGCGGCGGAAATCGCGCTCCGAGGCGCACGCAAGGAGTGCGAGCAACTCGACGCCCTCAATCGACAATTTCACTTCTTCCAGTACAGCGTTGGTCCGATTGTCTTGCAGCCACAGCACGCCGTCTTCCCGTTTGACTTGCATCGCGGCCAGTGGCTTAGACCACGACAGTAGCACGGTGGAGAGTGACATCGTTCAGATTCGCCTTCCGGTCTGGTTCGTCAATGTGAAGAATGGTCAGGGAGCGATATCGGAGAGCGATGCTGCGACAGGACGCTCCAAGTTTTCTCATCAACTGTCTTTTGGTGAAAGGTCGGTGAATGAGTGAAAGCAAAAGATGCGGTTCATTCTGTCAAGCATCTCCCGCAGGTACCTGGCTTGTTCATACTGGATGCAAAGCTGCGTCATAACTGGAAGCCGGAGGCGAGTGATGCGAAACGGGTACAGTGAGCGGTCAACATTATCACTTTCTTTCGTGATCATAATACGAGCAGCTGCAGAACGGATGAGGTTCGACGCGCTTCGTGGATCCTGAAGGTCGGGGGATTGGAATTTCTGCTCACAACCGGATACTGTAGCGCAGGCATGTCGAACCTGTCCGTGACGCTACCAAGCCGTTGTTACATTTAGTGTGCGTTGACCACACGTCGCCGCGAACCTAAATATCAACGAGACCGCGTCGCTGTCGAGCTGCCGCGCCGGGGAGGTCGAAAGAAATGCGAGCTTCTGGCACTGCGCGAGCGGGCTCGCTTCAACTGATATGAGACCAAGATTGTGAGCCTTGAGGGCATCTACGCACGCATGATTCCTCTCACGCCAATCGACACCATTGAACGTGAGTAACTCGAGTCGGTGGTTCTTGTCGAGCACGCCAGTGAGAACAGTCACAAGCGTGTACAGCTCATGGGACGCCAGACGACGTACCAACTGCACCACCACTGAACCAAGGCACTGATACAAATGATGGCTTGCATCGCAAAGCGCTTGGACGAATCGCACCGGCACGGCGGCACCGTGAGCCCACTGAACATGCAACTTTAACCGTGCGAGCAACGGAAGAACGCGAGGTGCACCCAGTTCATCTGCAATTGAGTCGACTTGATCTACCCGAACGTACTCAAGACTGAGCTCTAGTAGCGCTGGCAATGATGGCATCATACGGGACCACACATCCACTGGGGCACTGGGATCGTCCACGCGGAGCCACAACTTCTCGACGTTGGGGTTGATTCTCGCTACAAGCCGTCCTGTCTCCACTAGCACGGGGCCTGCGCACCTGATCTCCATCGTGTGAATCCTGAAATGACGTTTATGCGGTTCGGTCAGCCCCGGAGACGCGGTTATCTCCACGTTGATGTCGTGAACCCACGCTTGGCCCCACGCCAGCAAAAACACACTCCACCACTCCGACGTGTGGTCGAGGACGCGAAGTCCAGCGTGCTCGTACGTATCCACCCCACCGTCGGCTTCCTCGTGACTTGCTGCTGGATCTTTGTGTACAAAACGCGACGCTCTCGCTCGTAGATGACGGTGCGCGTGGATGCTCGTCGCCAAATGGCTATAGACGACAGCCAAAGCATCACCGGCAGCATTAATCGCGTCTCGGAAGGCTAAAAGTCCTTCGGCTTGCCATAACTCGAGTGCAACATGCCCAATGCTATGATGCGCGAAGCAGTCGAACAACCCAACCGCTACCGGCTGGATCAAGTAGACATCTTGAAAGCCATGGTGTACACGGAGAGAGACCTTGCGCACGGATTTGGTAGTGTAGATGGCTGACAAGAGTTTAGGCACCATCACGACAGAGAACTCATTCGAGTAAAGGAGCAAATCTTGAATGCCATGATATGTCACGGCAGGAGCAACGTCATGAGTCACGGGGAAGCTTTGTACAGCACTGAAGTGAGCGTTAGCAGAGATATTTGCTGTCCATCTGTAGCCGACAGCGCTGTCGATCTCAACTAGCACGCTTCTGGACCGGAGCTCGTGGAGATGCACCAGGTCTCTGCTGTCAATGACGTAATTACGGCCCGCCCTGCTGACCGTGACCTTGGCGAGATGCGTATTTAAGTTGCTTCCATCGCAGTTATCCGGGATGTCGCGTTCACTTCCCTGGAGGGTTGCTGCGGTCTTGAGGACGTGAAACGTTTTGTCAAACACTATCACATGAGAGCCGCTTAAGTTCACAACGACCGGGATCTCGGGGTACTCGATCAACCTTTCGCTGCCGCTCCTGCGTTTCTGGTTGAGATTTTCGATCGCACTGCGTGCCATCAAGAAGCGCAATGGGCGGGGAGGCTTCGACTTCCGTAACTTTTGCACACGAGGAGCGAACGACAAGCATGCGCGTAGTGCGACTTGATTTCGACCGTCGGTGTGAAAGTAGATCCCACACGGTCGCCTTCGACTTCATCAGAAAAGTCGACTCTGCTCGTCCAAATGCTGGCAACAACGTCGCGGAAGTCCCGCTGGGAAACTCGCGCAAGCAACGCGAGTAACTCGGCGCCCTCGATCCACCAGGTTACCACCCCCAGCCCGGCAGGGACGCAACTTACGTGCAGCCACAGCACTCCTTCTTCCCGCGTGACCTGCATCCTCGCCAGTGACTCTGACCACGGCTGGAGCAGGGTGCGGAGTGACATGTTTAGCTCTTCCTTGGTCCTCTTCCGGTCTGGTGCGAGAGAGAATGAGACCCTCCTGGCTGTTGAGCCGCGGGAGGAAAGAACGCTGGGACGGGGCATTCCGGTCTTCTATATACCCAACTGTCGCTTGACGACTACGAGCATGATCATAGATCAATGGATTCGAAAATATAAGTACTTTGCATTCGATAGACAACACCTACCGTTGGGGGGAATCGATTCCTTCCTCTCAAGTTATCATCGCCAAAAACAGCTGAGTTGCGCATCGGTTGTCGTATTTTCCAGGAGGGGCTCAGCTTCCTAGGCCTCGCAGTGCGTTTCCAAGGACTTCGCAATAACTCACGTATGATGTGCACGACATGCGAATAGCAGAGTAACCGGTGCGATGCTCATAAGTACTCGACGGGGGTCCACTCGACGCGCACAATGCGTCGGCGACTGGACGCCGCGAACTGCATGATGATAGTCATAACTGCAGAGTCGAACCGTTGAATCGTGCTGTCTTGAAGACCACGACAGCTGCTGGTGCCTCGAAAGACAGAGATGAACGCGAGTTTCTTCCAGAGTCCCAACCGGCCACCGAAAGCCGAGAGCGCGTCACCGTTATGGGGCATCAACGTTTGCGTCACGGCTTCAAAGGTCACGTGGGCGTGTCGCTGTGATACGCCAACGTGAAGGGAGCCAAGGCGCGCATTCTTGCTGAGCACATCACCAAGTGTACAGGCAAGATCACATACCCCGAGTGGATCATCGCTGCCGATGACTCGCACGACCAGCGAATCAAGACACTTATACATCCGATGCGCCGGATGACAGAGAGCTTCGGTCAGCCACGTCGACAGGGGCTCGTCTTCCCGCATTAACTCGATGTGCAATCGCGAGAGCGACGGCAAAAACTCGGGAGAAACGAGCGCGCCCACAATTGAATCTAGCTGGTCGCTTCGAACCAACTCGAGGCAGGCTGATCGTAGTGATCGCATTGGCGAAACTGCGCGAGTCCACGTATCGGTTGGTGCAGTCGTGGCATGCGCGCGTATACGCACCTCCTCAATGGCCGGGTTCATTGCTTGAACGAGCTGTCCGATCTCACCCACGTTTCCATCTACACACTTGATCGAAATCTTGCAGATGCTGGTAATTCCTGTACGCCACGCGGTCACCGGAGTTCTGGTGGTGACAATATCCGAGTCGTGGACCCACGCTTGACCCCACGCGGGTAAGAACACGCTCCACCACACGTTCTGCCGGTCAATAACGCGGAGATCAGTGATCTCATACGTCTCGACAACCACGACGTCGGCGGCGTCAGCCTCGGTGGACGGGTTGTAGAGCCCAAAGCGGGAGGCGCTGGCGCGCAGGTGCTGGTTGGCTCGGATATCCTCCGCGTGAACACCGAACAGAGCGATTAGTGGGTCGTCGTTGAAGTAAGGCATGAACTCTCGTAACGTGGGTGGGTGGCGGGGTGGAGCGTCCATATCGATACTCAAATGCTCTATCGTGTGGCATGCAAGATCACTGAACAGCGCCAATAGTAGCAGCTTCCCTTCTTCCACAGTCGACGGATGAGTAAACATGCCGAAGCAGGAATATATCACGATTTTGCGAACTACGCGGGTGGCCGCAATGGCTGAGAGCGCAAGCAGAGATACTAAGCTGACATCAACCACCAGCTCTCCAATCCGATCACTTGTGTTTGCTTTTCGGTCCGCGAGCTCGTGAGTCTGGAGCAACGTCTGAACTGCGGCGAAGATGTCTCGCGCCGTTGCTTTGGGTACGAAACGTAGATTTGGCATGCGGCATCGGCCAAGCCTCACCCCGAATGCCACCAGCTCGTTGAGTGTACCGACACGCTCAGCATACGGGAACACGCGCCTTAGTTCGTTCAGATCGACCATTGTGAGATGAACGTTCAAACCGAGCGTGTTTGCCGCGTTCACGGTAGCGCAACTCGACTCCTGGGTCTTGATTGCATCGAGAATGGTGTCGATAGTATCTTCGACTGTCTCCTTGTGGGACGAATCGACGACAACATGAACATAAACGTCCGGCGTCTGGTCTCGAAATTGGTCGCCTCGGTTGTGCGCTGCCCGTGGCGCTGCCAACACTGCACACAGTTGCGCATACGCAGCAGAGTGGAAACGGCTTGGTGTGCAGCCCCGAGAACGCGAGAACTTGAAACATGCACGTAGTGCGCCCAATCCATCGCGCCCGGTGTGCAGTCGAAACCCAAAGCGAGGCAGCTCTTCGAAATCGACTCTGTCTGGCCACAGTTCGTCAACCAGCGCAGAGAAGTCCGCCCACGACGCGCGCGCGAGCCAGGCCAGAAGCTCGATGCCCTCAAGCGCGGATGTAACCGTGCCAGCATGAATAAGTGTCTCTGCCAAGCGCAGCCAGAGCACACCGTCTTCATATTCCACGCGCAAGGGCGCGAGGTGCCCGTACCATGGCCGCAGCAACCCACGAACCGCCATGTCTTGCTTGGTGTGGTTTCCCGTCGAAGAACCCAAAGTGACCTCGTTCTGGTCCCAAACGCGTGGGCGACGAGGAGACAGAAAAATGTGTCGAGACGCGACGCGAATTCCCCACCCACTGCATTCTGAAACAGACAAATGGCAGGCTCGAGTCGGAAGTAACCTTGCCCTGGGCAAGCACAACGGAGCTGGTGCTCCCCAATACACACGGATCACTCGGCGAGCCTCGTCCTTTTATCGCTTCAAACTCTTCCAGTGCAAGTGGAATCATCACGTGTTCGTGTCCCATCTCCGGTACAATCCTGCCGTCCAGTCGATCGAGAATCACAACGCCGCCCTGGTCTTCAAACGGCTTTACCGACGCCGTTTGAAGTTGGTTACCACGCGTTGATGGCGCGGACGAACCCGCGCTTCTTTTGCGGGTCTTCTAGCGGTCGGATTCGACGAAGAACAGCGAGCTCATCGTGGGGTCGCGGTGGCGGAGAATGTCGCGTGAGCCGCGTCAAGAGACCGGCGACAGCAGCGCTGCAGCGGCCTGCGACAGCGGCGCGCGCGCTCCAGCGCCTTCGGCCATGTTGGTGGGGATGAAGCAAAGAGAAGAATGAGAAAGCCATCGATCCCTCGTTGTTCCGAATAATCGACACCATGCGGGACATCGGTCCCGAAACTAACAATGCGTGCTTCGCACGGGAAGCTCTGGATATTTATTTAGATCCGAGAACAGTATAACTACAATTGGTGTTCCCGTCTTTACGATACTTGTTCCAACAATTTCGATGTCGAGCCCGGATCAACAAGTCCACGACGATCCTTGCCAAAGTCAACGCCTCAACCGTCCACTGCAAGAAATTGACATTCGATTTATGCTTACCAGGTCGCTG
>JAMFLL010000527.1:0-33600 GCA_027475725.1 Pythium rhizo-oryzae
GGCGATGCGGTGCCGGAGCGGCTGTTCTTCGCAGCGGTCGTAGACGCTCGCGTTGGAGATGTGGTTCGGGAACTGGCAAGCGAGCACTCGCCGGAGCTGCCGGCGGTGAAAGCTTTCGATGCCCTCGAGCTGGGTCTTCGTGAGCGCCCACGTCCCGCAGTTGTATAGCAGGATAGGAAGCACGTAGCAGTTGTAGAGTCGGACGCGGGTTCGAACAGAGATGATCTGTGGACGTTTCCACGTCATCCATAATTTCCGCAGGGCCACGGTCGCGAGGGACTTTCGGCGGGAGACGTCTTCGGGGTCGCCGAGGGCGGATCCTAGCTTGACGGTTTCTCGCCATTGTTCTTCGACGGCGCGGCGGTGGCGAGATTGCCCACACGGTGTAAGGCACCGGACGATGTGGGTGATCTCGGTCTTGGCTAGATTCATCGTTAGTGACCATCGGGCAAAGACTGCTGGAGCTCGTTCTTGGATGAGGGCGAGTGTGGCGGTGTCTTGGCAGATGAAGTCGGCGTCGTCGGCGTACACGATCATGTCCCGGAGGAGATCGCGAGGTAGGTCGACGTCTTGGGCGAGATCCCGTAGTGCTGCTTCGAGATATATAATGAAGAGAACTGGGGAAAGCGAGTCGCCTTGCGGGGTGCCAATGTTGCTTTCAAACGGGGAGCTGATCTGGTTTCTGGAACGTACGGCAAGGGTTGTGTTAGTGAGCAATAGTCGGATGAGCCGAATTTCGTCTTCTGCTAGGAAGCCTGTGAGGACTGTGAGGAGTCGCTGTCGATCGATGGAGTCGAACGCTCTGGTGAGGTCGATGCCGAGGATGTACGTGTCTTGGCGGAATCGCTGCGCTCGGGCGGCGATCCATCTGTGGGCCCACACTGCGTCAGCGGTGCTGCGGTGGGGGCGGAAGCCGCTTTGGTGCGGCGACAGGAAATCTTGGACTGCTGGAGAGATGCGCTTGAGAACCACGAGAGAGATGGCTTTGCGAATGCTGTTCAGGAGGACGATCGGGCGGAGGCTGGAACAGGAGCCCGGGGGCTTGTTCGGTTTCGGGAGGGCGATGAGGGTCCCTTCCCCTAGGTTGATGGGCTCACCAGTCTCGAAGCTGAGGTTGAGGACAGCGGCGAGGGGCTGGGCTAGTGCGTCGGCACTGTACTTGAGTAGTTCTGCGGGGATGTCGTCTGGCCCGCACGCACGCCCGTTGTTGAGGCGGCCGAAGGCTTCGATGAGCTCGGACGCCGTGATCGGGTTGTTGAGAGCGCGTGCTGTAGGATCTGGTTGAATCGTGATCTTGCGTGGGTCGGACAGTATCTCGTTGAAATGCTGGCGGATCATGGCGTTCGTTGTTCTCGGGTTGATGATAAACTTACCTTGACGGTCTTGGAGGCATGTCTGCGGGTTCTTCTTCCGGTGAAGGACGCGGACGGCTTCATACATGCGTGCTGTATCGCTGAGATGTTCAATCTTTCTGACTCGCTCGTCCACTTCCGCGATAGCGAGATCGCGGCAGCGGGTCTTGATCGCGTGCAGGAGCACGTTCCGTTGACGTCGCAGTTCAGAAACGTCCGCGTTGCGGTCGCTCAGAATGCGGAGTCGAAGGTCGTGCTGTCGTCGCGAGAGATCGGCGATCATGGGGTCAGTGAATCTGCTGGGGCTGGGTTCGGGTTCGAACCCGATGATGGCTTCTGCTGTGGTTTTCGCGATGTCGAGGAGTTGGTTCCAGCGGTGTTGGGGTCCTTGGTCTGCCGTGGGGCGCGCGATGGCCTTCGCGAGTGCGGCGGCGTACGCGTCCCGTTTGTCCGCGTCGTCGATGAGCCGGCGTCGGTCGAAGCGAAGCCGGCGGGTGCGTTCGCGGGCAGCGATGAGGCGGATCCGGAGCGCAGCGTCGAGGATGAAGTCGGCGGTGACGAGCTTGTGGTCGGAGATGGTGTATGTGCCACCCCACGACTGGGAGTCTTGGCACAGCCGGCTACATCTTTGCTGGCACAGGATGTAGTCGATCTGGTTGTAGATGATGCAGGAACCCGGGCGTCTCTGGGTCCATGTTGTCCGGTGCGTGGCTCTTTTATTGAACTTTGTGTTAGCAGCAAAGAGTGAGTGTGAGTCACAGAAAGCGGCTAGCGCATGGCCATTTCGATTCCGGATGCCACGGCCAAATCCCCCGAGGAAGGTCTCGCTCTCTCGGCGTCGTCCGAGCTTCCCGTTGAAGTCGCCGGTGACAAACACGATGTCGCGGCGCGGGAGGTCGGAGATGACCGTGCTGAGGTCCGTGAAGAAGCGGTCGACTGCTTCGAGGGGGTAGTTGCTGTGGGGCGCGTACGCGGTTACTACGTGGACGCGCCCGATCGCGGGGAGTCGCAGGGTTAGGATGCCGATGCGGTCGTACGGCGCCCAGTATCTATCTACATAGCGGGAGAGTCGCGGCGAGACCGCGAACCCCACACCGTGGAGTTCCTTCGTAGCAGCAAGGGTTAGCAGAAGATAATCGCCTATGGAGGTTTTACCTTGAGTGTAGATCTTAGTCTCTTGGAGGCCGAGGATGTCGACGCGGTATCGACGGAGGTCTTCGGGGAGCGTGCGTTCCTGTTTGTTCAAAGAGCTGAGAGAATTCACGTTAAAGGACCCAATTCGGATCCGTTTTTCGCGGTTGAGGCGGGAGCGCGTCAGCAGTGGTTGGTCGGTCGTCGAAGCGGCGGCTGCACCCGTGAGAAACCGCTCGGCGCGCCGGCCGATGGCCTGGAGCGCCTGCGTAAGACGCGCGAGCATAGCCCGGCGTCCCGGGGGGGCGTTACCCCGCACCCGAACCAAAAATTTCGTGCCGGTCTGGTCGCTCCAAAGGTGGGGGGACTTGAAGTTGCCCCCTCTGAGTTGTTTTTGACCAATCGGCAATGTGCCGTGGGATCTGCACGGGCTCCGATACCGGCACGAGGCACAAGAGAAAAGAGTCGACCCAGGCAGAACGAGCGCTCATGGACGCCACCGAGAGCGCCGACGGTCGTGTCTACGAGAGCGTGCGCGCGTACTACGGGCAGCATCTCCAGCAGACGAGCGATCTGAAGACCTCGGCGTGCTGCGAGCGCGAGGCGCCGCCCGCGCTGATCGCGGACGCGCTCACGAAAATCCCGCGCGAGGTGCTGGCCAAGTTCTACGGCTGCAGCACGCCCATCCCGCTGGGTATCGAGGGTCTGGATGTGCTGGACTTGGGCAGCGGCAGTGGACGCGACGCATACGTCGTGTCGGCGCTCGTGGGGCCTCGCGGCTCGGTCACAGGCGTCGACATGACGCCCGAGCAGCTCGCGGTCGCGCGGCGCCACGTGGACGCGTTCACCGAGCGCCTCGAGTACGCCGCGCCCAACATGCGCTTCGTCGAGGGGTTCATCGAGTGCCTCGCCGACGCCGGCGTCGCGAGCGCGTCCAAGGATCTCGTGATCTCCAACTGCGTGATCAACCTCTCGCCCCGCAAAGACCAGGTGCTGCGCGAAGTGTTCCGCGTGCTGCGCGACGGCGGCGAGTTCTTCTTCTCGGACGTGTATGCGACGCGGCGCCTGCCCGCCGCGGTGCGCCAGCACGACGCGCTCCGCGGCGAGTGCCTCGGCGGTGCTCTGTACGTGGAGGACTTCAAGCAGCTCAGTCGCGAGCTCGGCTTTGGCGAGCCGCGCGTGCTCGCGGTCGCGCCCATCGAGATCCAGAGTGCCGAGCTCGCGGATATGGTCGGCTCGACGCAATTTCTCAGCATCACGTTCCGCTGCTTCAAGGTCGCCAATATGGAGCCACGCGAGCGCGAGGAGGACTATGGCCACGTGGCGACGTACCTGGGGACGATCCCAGGCCACGCGCGCGGGTACGAGCTGGACGCGAGCCACTACTTCGAAACGCGCCGCCCCGAGCGCGTGGGCGGCAACACGGCCGCTATCCTGAAGCACTCGTGGCTGCGCCAATACTTCAAGGTGGACGGCGACTGGTCCGAGCATTTCGGCGCGTTCACGCGCGAGCTTGGTGGTGGGGTGAACCAGATCGTCGCAATCGCTCGGCAGCAGCAGAACAGTGCGATTACAGTGGGAAAAGGACTCAGTTCCACCGCGCCCGTGAACCCTAGTTGTGGTGGCCCGAAGAAGAGTTGCTGCTAAGTGCGATCAGGTAGCGCACGGTATTCGAGCCCTTCCCGAGGCTCCTGTACTCGAGCGTGGCTCAAGTTGCGCAAGTAGTGTAAAGCACCCACCCTGGCGCTCGATTGGTAATCAAACCCACAGACTCTGCGTTTCGGATGCGACAAGCGAATGCTGTTCGTTTTTCCCATACGCAGCGAATCTTGGCACGACGCTGCAGTCAGCACTGAGTATCCTCAGCAGGCACACTGAGGAGCCGCGCCCGCACCTCAGCATCCAGACTCTCCTCTTCCCAAGCGTTCTACGGCTTTGTCCGAAGGGCCAAGTGAACGCAACTATTACCACGTAAATAGTACCGGTGGCCGGTGCATACGAACGAGCGGACGCGTTGTAGAAGATTAAAACACGCAGTTGAAGAGAGACAGAGACGAGAGAGAGAGCACGCGAGTGGTGGAGCGGTTCTGTTGCGTATGTGGAGATGGGCTGGGCCGATTGCGATCCGCTGGAGGCGATCGCAAACGGAGCTCGCACCAATCATTGGTGAGGACGACGGGGTAACAGCCAATCAGAGACATATCTGCTGCCTTTCTCGACATGTCAAGCAGTGGGCGTGAGGATGATCAACACGCCATTCCCCAGCTGAACCGAGGAGTAGGCGGAGCAGTCGGGCTCTCAGTGCGGGTGTCTCTGTGGTTTCCATGACTCGGCTCCTTCGCAACGGCACAGTACAGCGCTGACGCCGTCGGGCCGACGACATTCGCAAGCCCCCACAACTCGATTTGCCGCGTCTTCATTGCCACCTCACCACCCCTGCCGGCGACAGTTTCAAGCACGGCGACAATGGCTCGGGACACGCTCCTCGCAGAGTGCGCGGGCGAGTTGATCGGCACGTGGCTCATGGTCTTTCTCGGCACGGCGACGGTTGCCTCTGCGGTCACGACTGGCGCACAAGCCGGCCTGTGGCAGGTCGCCGTCGTCTGGGGCTTCGCCGTGGCGCTCGCAATCTACCTCACGGGCCACATCTCCGGTGCGCACCTCAACCCGGCCGTAACCCTGTCGCTCGCTGTCTCGCGCAAGACGCGCTTCCCGCTCCGCAAAGTGGCTCCCTACATTGTCGCGCAGCTCCTCGGCGCGATCCTGAGTGGCATCTGCGTGCTGTGCATGTACGGCTCGGCACTCGCGCGGTATGAGCAGCTCAACTCCATCACGCGCGGCGAAGCCAACAGCACGCTCTCGGCGATGGTGTTCGGCGAGTACTTTCCCAACCCGCAGATCGTCAATAATGGGGCGTTACAGCTCACGGATGTGTCCCACTCGGGGGCGCTCTTCGCCGAGGCGATCGGCACGATGGTGCTCATGCTGTTGGTGCGTGCGCTCACGGACTCGACCAACGCGTCGCGGCCAACGAAGACGCAGACGCCGTTTTTCATCGGGTTCACGGTGGCGGCGCTGATCAGCTTTGTGGCGCCGATTACGCAGGCCGGGTTCAACCCGGCGCGCGACTTTGGTCCTCGTCTGGTCGCGGCGTGTGTGGGCTGGGGCAGTGCGGCGATCCCAGGGCCACGGAACGAGTTCTGGGTCTACATCGTTGGACCCGTTATCGGTTCGCTTGTCGGAGGGATGCTGTATGACTACGTGGTGCACCCGGCGTACATTGCGACAGGCATCGAGGCCCAGGACAAGCGCGCGGATGGGGAGCCGTGCGTGTGTGTGGTGCGCCACCCTGCCCACGCGCAGTTGGTGTGCACTCATGTGACCAATCTGGAGGCAACGCTCAGCCTTCCTCGCACCCCGACCCAAGACGCTTGCGCTGCTCGCGCTTCGCCGCGAGGTGAACGTGCCTATCACGCGCTGCACGAGGTTTAGCGTGGAAAATACGACACCATGCATGTGTAGTTTCACAAGTTGACTCGATTACGAACTTCCACTCATTTCTCACGTGGCTCACCCCCAGTAAACGCCTGCCTTCTTAATCTCGTTGATGAGCTGCGCTGGGAGCAGCTTGCTCGGCACAAGCGAGGTCGTGCCAAAGACGTGCTGCAGCTCTCGGTAGTAAAAGTACACGACCCAGACCCAGTAAGCTTCGTTCGGAAGCCCGATTGAGCCCAGCAGCTCTTCGGCAGCGCTGTATGCTTCGTTGTAGCTGGTGTGGTCCTCCATGCTAATGGGCTCGAGCATGCGAAGGTAGTCGTGACTGATCAACGAGTCGAACATCACGAGCCGGTTGGCATAGTCCTCGAACGAGCGTAGCGAGTACGTCGACGTAGCTGACGTGTCATACCACACGCTTGGAAGACTCGTCTCCGAGTACGTGGAGCTCTTCACAATCTCAAACACGTGCGCGCGCTTGGAATGATACATCGCCCGGATCGCCGCGTTCCATCCTTCGCGCTTGACTCTGTCCGCAAACTTGTCGTAAAATTGCCGAATCTCCCCGCGCTTGTCGTCAAACGGCAGCTTCCGCCTTGATTGACGCTTGTTTCCTTCATCCTGCAGCGTTTGACGGAAGCTCCAGAGCTCCAGAAGCGGGTGGAACAGACCCAGTCCGCCCAGCTCCAGTGGCCAGTATACCCAAGCGGCAGGGAGCATCGCAGGCTTCTCGCGCATAAGCTCTGGGTGGTTGCTCGCGATCTTTTCGGCCAAACACGCGCGCACGTCGCCCGACGTCGAGGGGAACACGATCTTGTGGATGTGCTTGACGTGCTCGATGATGCTATCGGCGTGAGCGAGCCCAAATACGGGCGACACAGTGCCGAAGTTGCGCAGGAAAAAGCGCATGTACTTGTTGTACACGGTGACCCAGCGCAGCACCGACTTGGTCTTAGCGAGCTTCTGCGCGAGCTCCCACGCGAACCAGTCCACTTGCTCCTCCACGATCTTGACAGTCGCGTCGCTGGATAGCTCGATGAGTCCCCAGCGGATCGGCTTCTGCGGCAGCGGATCGGGCCCGTAGCTGATGCTGGCGTTCGCGGTCGACTCGGTGGTGCCGTGCTTATCGGTGCAACAGAGCCGCACGGAGCCGCTCTTCTCCTCGTTGAGACGCAGGCCAAAGCGGTCGGTGATCTGGTTCATCTCCTGCCAAGCGGACAGCACCTTGGTATCGTCGTGGTCGAAAAACAGAATGTCGTCATGCGTGCGGTACAAGAACACACCGCTGGAGGCCATGACGGCAAAGTCCATTGTGAACAGCAAGAGTTCCGAATAGAACTGCGACGATCGGCGGCTCGTAGGGACGCCCTTGGCGAGCACGCGAGGCGCAACGCTGCCCGGGAAGCGCAGCGGCATCTTCATGTGGGTCTCGAAAACCTTGAGCCACGTGTCCGTCACACCCAGGAATGCCATGATACCTAGGACGACCTCATGGCTCACGGACGGCCCGAAGAACTCAAGGTCGGTCACGACCGCGAGCACTGAGCGCCGCTCTCCGTCCGAGGAGAGCGTGTTTGCCAAGTGGGCTTCCGTTCACACCAACCGAAGCACGTCGAGCTTGGTGGCCTTTGGTGGGGGCTTACTTTTATCCTCGTCCCAGTTGTCTCCGTCGTAGTCGTTCGATGAATCCATTTCATCCGGGACCGCCGTGAGCAGGAAGCGGTCACGCAGACTGATCCGTGTGCTGTTGACCGAGCCCGATTGGTAGAACTCGTCGCGACCGAAGTCGACGCATTTCAGCAGCTTGCTGAGCTGCTCCTTGATGAAGATCGACCAGGAGATACCAATGTACTGGAAGAGCAGGAACGGGATCGCGCCTTCCTGGATGAGCGAGCGGTAGCGTCCGTTGATTTTCGCGCTTCATCAACACGGGGACGCCGTTTGCGGGCCACTGGAACTCGCTGAGGTTGCTGAGCTTGATCGTGAGTGTATGGGCGAGCTCGTTCTGGACAACTGTGTTCTGTGCCGCGTTCTCGAGGAGCTTAACCGCTTCAGCGCTGAATTCGTTTCGATCCACGAGCAGCACTTTTGCGAGCAGCGCCACGTCGCTCGCATCGATGCATTTCTTCACAAGCGATCCACAGAACGTCTTGACGGCGTTGCGCACGTTACCGAGGGTCTTGCCTATCTTGTCCCACTGCTCGTCCGAGTAGCTGGCGTGGCGGTGAAACACGTCGCTCTCCAGGAACTCGCGGACGCGCTGTCTCTCCAGTCCACATGGCTTGAAGAAATACTCTTCGATGCGCTTTTGAGCGTCTTGGCGCTGTGTTTCAAGCGGTGCAGCTTTCTCATCGGCCAGCCCGGGCTCTTCCATCGACCAATCCTCATCCTGAGCCGAAGCCTCGATCTGGCCAGTCTCGACCTTCTCATCGTCGCGGACAGTCTCCACCAACAACTCACCCAGCAGCTTGTTGTGCTGCCACAGCTCTCGACGGCACGCAATCTCACGCTCGATAGACTCGGCACGCAGCCCAAGCACGCCTTCCAGACTGTCCTTGTCGACGCCCCCAAACGCCAGAAGATCGGGCAAGTCGCTCAGGTCGTTGTGCAAGCGTTCCTGCACGATTTCGAGTCCATCGACACCTTGGTACAAAGCACGCAGGCGTTCAACATGATCACGCGCGCGCTCTTGAGCGTCCGGTCTACTGCGTCGTACTGTTTGCACAGTTCGCCGTCGTGGCGGCGCAGCTCCTGGATCTTGACCTCGGTCGTGGCTTTGAGCACTTCGTTATCCGCCATCGAAGGTGCAGCTTGGGGAATGCACTTGCCGTGTTCACAAGGCCAGGAAGCTCTCCCCACAAACCATGGGAGGAAACTCGAATCGAATGTTCGAGAACGCTGACCACCGCGACCAGCGTCAGCGACGGATCCCCTGTGCTGACAACCAATCCAACCGTGGGTTGAGCGTCTGTCCAAGATCTCCAACTGAGGCTGGTGGTGCCCCGAGAGTGCTGGTCGCTGAGATACCGAAACTATACCGGTATCGTACCGGAGGCCAAAGTTGGACGGTGGTCTCCTGTCCCACGCATCACCGCGCACGAAGATGGCGTCCTCCAGGCTCTTCGATGGGCTTCCGGTCGATGTCGCGGCGCAGATCTCGTCGCTGCTGCGGTTCGCGGACCTGCGCAGCCTCGTGCGTGTGAGCCGTGCCGCGAGGCGCTCCCAGTTTCGAGAGGAATGGCTGCGGAAAGTGCAGCTCACGGTGCCGCCGAGCGATCGCGCCGCCCAACGACTGGTAGCAGCGCTGGATGAGTGTGCGGGCTGCGCGATCTCCACGGTGACGCTAGCGGATGCCGACCACTTGGAGATGGTCAGCAACAAGCTCAGCACCAGTGTCACGACGCTGCGGATTAGCGGTGATGGGTACATGGTCTCGAGCTACGAACCGGTTGGTGCGCTGCCGCGTCTTGCCTGTTTCCACGCGCTTCGATCGCTCGACTTGTCCGGTTCGGCGATTCTAGGCGTCGGCAGCCTGGCTGCACTTACGCAGCTGCTTGAACTCGATATCTCGTTCACTGTGGTCGTCGACATCTCGCCGCTCGAGTCGCTCACCAAGCTCCAGGTGCTCAACCTCGAGAGTACGCGCGTCAAGAGCATCACCACGGTGCGTCGCATGACCGAGCTGCGTGTACTCAACCTAAATGCGACCGACTCATTACGCAAGATCACGCCAATCTCATCGCTCGCGAAACTCACGAAGCTCAGCATCAACGACAAGCACCTCACCGAGTTAGATTCGCTGATCGCGGTCTCACCAACTCTCACAGCGCTTGACGCCATCGACGTTCGATTCCTTGGTGTAGACGTCGCACCACCGCTACGGCAAGACGCGTTGGCGTCGCTTTCCCATTTGCGCAGTCTGCGTACGTGGCCCATGAGTTGGACACAAACGTTGGATCCGCTGCACTCGATGGCCCACCTGAAGACCCTAGATATCCGCTTCCCGCCGTTCTCCGACCTAGACCCCCTCCAAGCGCTCACCAACCTGGAGGATCTTCGCCTCATGGTGTCTGCTGCTCGTGACACATCGCCCCTTCGTGTCTTGAAGAAGCTCAAGAAGCTCGTGCTAACCGGATGCATCCACGACCCGCGTTCTCTGGACTTCCTCGACCATTTACCCCTCCTTCGCGATCTGAGTTTATCCGGCGAGATCCATACAAGCGTCGTGTCTCGGCTCGCGCATGTAGAGAAGCTTGAGCTGGTGTTCTCCAGTGCGTCATGGGATTCGATTCCGCGCGAGGATCGACTTCCGCACTCCATGTGGGCGGCGCTGGCGTCAGTCACGACGCTGTCACTGCGGTTCCCTGTTGGAGAGCCGGCGGATCTCTCTGGGCTAGCATCAATGCGTTTGCTTGAGGTATTGGACCTCCGGTACGCAACACCGAGGGATCTCCCGACGCCGTCGTACTTTGAGTTCCTGCGGTTGCTCCACAACCTTCGCGAATTGCGGCTCGCTGGTGGAGGTCTCCAGGATCTGGCAGACCTGTCCAACCTCTCCAAGCTCGAGTTTCTCGACATCACTTCGACAAATGTCTCGAACATCGAGCCCCTCGCATTATTGCGCAACCTACAGCAAATCGAACTCGCCTCCACGCGAGTGACCGACGTGTCTGCCCTCACGACGCTTGAAGATCTCACACGCGTGGTGCTCCCAGTTGAGGCGAGCTGTCTCCCGTTGGTACGCGCCGATTTACCGCAGCTACGAGTGATTCTCCACGAACACAGCAACTGCATGTGGAACGACAACCACCATCGCGCTTATGAGGAACATAAGCGCGAGAAAGATGCCGTCGCTTCCCCAGTCGTCGATGACGCGCTCGATGATTTGGTGGTCGCCTTTGGCGACTACACGGGCGACTACTAGAAGGTAGTGAATAGAGAACATACTGTGCAGCCGAGCACGATGACTGTGTAAATTCCAGACATATATGCATAATTGTAGCTCACGGCAAGTACTAGCATGTCCATCTGATTGTGGTTTCGTGTTGCTCGCCCTTGAAGGAGCATAATTTTGTTCGACTGCGCGGTCCGAAGGGCAATGTCTCTTGATGGATTTTGACCGTGGACGCCTCCCATGCGCTCGCCGGCGATGCCTACTGCGATTAACACAAACAGTATTGGGACTTTTGGTCTCCTGCCACGCATCAACGTCTACCAGCGCGCACGGGATTCGAGTCTGAAGTAACGTTCACTATTGGATTTCATTCACCAGGCGCCGCCAGTTCTCGGGCGACCAACATAATTACGCTCCGCAATAAAATATAAGTAAGGGAGACGACCGCACGAGCGCGCAAAGCGCATCTTGAGTCGTCCGCGCAGTGGAGAAAGTCCGCCGGAGCTTTCTCATAGGCGTTCAGCAGCCCGGGGACTTGATCAGTAGTAGTAGTTGACAGGCTGGCCGTCCATGGTCGTGAGCGTGATCTGCAGGTGCACGTCGCTGCGTGGGCCGTGCTCGCCCACTTCGTCGGGCAGCACGAGCGGGTACCGGTAGAGGTCCTGGTGGCGCCCGCCAGCGTACAGAGCAAGCGGCACGACGGCCGAGCCGATGAGGTCGTCGCGCGCGAATGTGTCGTGGTCGTAGACGTTCACGAGCAAGAACTCGTGCTCCCACTCCTGGATTTTGAACTCGAACTTCTCGGGTGGGCCCCACTTGGGGTTCAAATCGTTCTTCTTGCGCGAGCTCTTGCGCGTCGTGTCGCCGATCGAGAAGACCACGTACGGGTCGCTCTTGCCGCCGGCGAGCTCCGAGTCGGCCGCCAGCAGGTCGCTGCACTCGTACAGGATCACGCGCACAATGAAGCCCTTGCCCATGGCGCTCTCGCGGCGATCAGATCTGCTGCTGCACTGCTCCTGGTGGTCGAGTTCCCGGGATAAGCTCAAATGAGACCGTGCTCGGGTGTCGCAAACGAAATCCGCCACTGGGCCGGGGGCGACAGGGCGCGAGGAGGTGGAGTTTGGTGCCCTCCAGGCGGAGCAGCCGACGTTAGCGCTGGGTGGAATGTACCGAGCGTGAGTGGCGCTGGCGGGCGCAAATGGCGTGCGATGCGCGAGTGAGTAATGGGGCAGCACGTCGCGGCGTGGGACTTGCTTTTCTTTCCACGAGCGCGAGGGGGAGGGGGCACAACCAGATGATACCGGTGCGAGTACCGGTACGGGACCAGTGTACCCATCTAGTCGTCAGTTCGTGCCGAGGGCACGAGATCAGCTCGCAGATGGGGGGCATTCGGGTGGTCGGTCCACCCACCCACCACGCACGAGTGACTGTGGGTTTGTATACCCAACGGCATGGATCCACGGACGATCCGCTCTGTGTTGTTGCAGTGCAGTCGAGCATTCCCGAGCATCCGCGTGGCGAGGCGATGCCCCGGATCTGAGACCTGTTCTGCGGTATTATACGTGCGGGCTCTTGGGTCTCCAAGCCGTTGGGGGCAACAAACCGCAACCGCTCCGCACGCCACAACGAAGCGTATTCTGGACCTCGCCCGGCGCGACAGAGCCGTCCACGGCGGCAATGTGCGTCAAGGTCGCCCGGCGCGGTCGCGGCAAATGGCCGCATCCACAAGCGCGTCCAATCTGAGTCAACCAATCGTCCATCTGATACCCGCGAGGATTGAATAAAACTCAACCGCATCCGATTGGCGCATATAAAACCGATGTCGTCATTTATCATTTCTTACCGCGAATATTCCTTTCTTTCCGCGAATATTTCCGTTTTTCGTTCGCGAGTTTCTTGCACCTCCTCCCCATTTCCGACGGACCCGTGGGGGAAACGCCAACCCACTTCGCGACCACCGGCCGCCGCAAACCGCGGGAGCTGTTCGAATAAGAAAAAAAAGACAGCACACAGCATGGAGGGCGCGACGACCGCGGCGTCCACGGGCGCGAGCGGCGAGTCGCGCAAGCGCCGCATCGACGCGCTGAGCCGCGCGGAGCCGTCGGCGTCGGCGTCGCCGGCGTCCTCGCCGTTCCGCGCGATCTCGGCCTCGTCGCCGCGGCGCTTCGTGGGCGCGATGGCGCCCGAGCCGGCGCTCGTGCGCTCGCCGCCGACGCTGCAGGTGTGGTCGGCGAGCGCGGACGCGGCGGCCGAGCAGGGCGGCCCCGTGACGCGCACGACGTCGCCCGACGGCGCCGGCGCGAGCGGCAAGAGCGCGCGCCTGCAGGACCGCGAGGCGCCGTACGGACCCGAGCAGAGCGCGAACAAGCGGTACCGCGCGTCGCCGTTCAGCGCGCTGTCGGCCAGCGAGCTGTTCCCGTCGCTGAACGGCTCGGGCGCGAGTGGCATGTCGCTGGGTGGCGGCAAGAGCGGCAGCGCGGTCGGCGCGTTCAATGGCGTGTACCGCGAGATGGGGCTGCCGGGCTTTGACGCGGTCACGCCCGAGGAGCAGTACCACGCGCTGAAAGAAGGCTCGCAGAACCTCATGGAGGCGCTCTCGATCTCGCAACAGAACACCCAGGAGTGCACGCAGACGCTGGAAGAGAGTCCGAACATGTGCGTCATGCGGCTCGCCATGCACCGCGACGTGGACCGCGCCCTCACGGCTCAGCAGCGAAGCCGACTCGAGGAGCTCGGCCTCTACAGTATCGATCTCGACCGCTTGCACCCGCGCGTGAGCCTCGGGCGTGATGCGTTTGTCAAAGTGTTTGACAAGTCCATGTCGGGCGTCGACCCGATCAAGCTCAGCCGTGTCCACTGCGTCGTGGAGTGCATCACCGATCAAGATTCCTCGCAAGTTACCGTGTACGTCATGGACAAGAGCACCAACGGCATCCGCATCAACGGGGATCGACCGGAGAAGAACAAGAAAGTGCGGCTCAAGCACGGCGACGTGATTACGATGCTCTCAGGGCGGAATGGGCTCGTCTTGCTAGGGTACGTCGTCGAAGATCCGCATGTTGTGGCGGCGCTCGGATACGCAAACGACAATACGACCACCGCTATGGCTCTCAGCCGCAACCACGACGAGTCGCAGCACCTCTTTCACGTTCAGGAACACACGCTCGGCGTGCTCTTCGCCGCACCAATTGTCGGGAAGGACGTCCAGGGCAAGTACCATCCGATCGCGGAACTCGACATCAAGCGAGAGTACTCAATTCTACAGGAAAGCCTGATTGAAGCCTCCAAGTACGCTCGACGCCCCGCCGTTGTGACGGAGAACGGCGTCCCCGAGGTGTCGACGACGCTATTCCAGTACCCGCACCAGATCAACGTGCGCGCAATGTTTGCGAACACGGAGAATTTCCGCAGCATTGTCACCGTCGGTTGCAATGCCCTCCATTTCTCGGGCCACGGAGATGAACGGCATTTGTACTTCGAGGATGGAATGGGTCTGGTCCACCCGGTTCCCCACAACAGCCTTCAAGAGCTATTTTCCGCGGGTGGTGAGGCCACACTGCGACTCGTGTTCGTCTCCGCGTGCTCCTCCGCTCCACTCGCGCAGGCGTTTGTGTCATGTGGAATCCCCCACGTGATTGGCGTCAAGTCGAACCAGAAGATTGAAGACTACGCGGCGATCGAGTTCACGCGTTCGTTTTACCTCGCGCTCGCGACAGGAAAGAGTGTGGGTGCGAGTTTCTCGATCGCACAACAAGCGGTGGCTAAGTCACCGAACATCCGCAACCCAGTAGAAGTTGCCCAGAAGTTTTTGCTGTTGCCGGAGAACGGAGATCACTCGGAGGTGATTTTCCCGTTGGTGACCAAGCCGGCGAACTCGGTGAACGACCTCGGCAAGCGCCAAGTGCAACGTTATCCAAAGTTGTGGTACGACGATTTGCCAGCCATGTGCCAAGGATTCTGCAATCGAGCCGTCGAGGTGTACAAAATCTGTCTGGCGTTGATGCTCACACAGTCGCGCATTACGCGCCTTGTAACCATCACTGGAGAAGAGGGCATTGGCAAGACGGCAGTGGCTCACGCTGTCATGAACTACGTCGCGCCGCGCATTTCGTGCGACGGGGGCGTCAAGTTGTTCTCTGTCCCGAAGCTCGCGATCGAACAGCTTGATCGGAGTATCGCGGCCGCGAGTCGACGTGATAGGATGGATACCGGTGGAAGATGCAACGTGTTGCCGACACTAGAGACCATGATTCGAGACCACCTGAAGGTTGTCAAGTCGGGCACCGAGCTTCAATCCAAGCAGCTGCTGATCGTGCTCGACGGGTGTGACCACCTGCTTCGAACGCCAGAGCGTCGCGACCGCTTCCGTATTTTCCTGTCTGATCTGCTCACGAACCATGCCTGCCTGAAGATCATGATCACAGCCCGCACCTCGATCACCACGAATGGTGCGGTGGCCGGCCACGGCGAACGCGTGTACACGCTCTCGCGGTTCTCGTCCAAGATGGCCGCTAAGATGCTGATGAGCCTTGTCAGTAGACCCATCCGCTTAGAAGAAATCAAGAAAGCGCAGTTGATAAACTCTTCAACCGACAAGATGGATCTGATCGCAAGCCACCCGGCGCTCCTCGCAACGATGGGAATCCCAAAGCGCGTCGCTGATCTCGCCGGACGCCTGAACGAGGTCTTGATGGACGACATCCCAGTGCCCGAGACGGTGATGGAGACGATGATGGAGTAGAAGATATCAGATGAGATGTGAAGTAGAAGCGATGCGAGGTTCATGGGACGAATGCAAGTTCTTGGAACACTTGGCTCCAATATGCGTGTTCGCTTGTGTACCTCAGTGGATGGACATGAGGGTGCAGGCTCCGCGGCGTTTCGTATTGATCGCGATCTTTCGAACACGCACGAAGGGATCGAGGGTGAAGAAGCTTGACCGCGTTCGTCGCGCTGCAGCTGCGCGTGCTTGCCGCATGGTGACGAGCCACGCGTTGCCTGGGACTCGCTGGATCCGAGCCACGCAGCCTCCAGCCAACCACAGCGCAGTGATGGGTACGGCTGTGCAAAGAGGGGCCATCCATACAAACTTCAAGTGAGACCTGGCTGATAATAAGACCCGTCACTACTGTACACACGGAAGTGGAAGCGTGGAAGCGCGGTCAAGCACGCGTCCGTACACTGCTGGCTATCCACGCGTCCCCCACCCGCCTTCACTCCTCTGGAGGCCGTTCAGTTCATCACAAATGTTGAGGCTCCCAATAGAGTCCGCCGCCTTCGCTGCCGTCCACTTCCGCTGGGCAGCAGAGCCACGCCGCCCAGCGACTAACAATCCTTAGTCGAGGCGTGATCTTCCACAATCGAAACGGTCTGCACCGTGTGAGGAATCCAAGCGAGTGCCATGCTGCTCCGCTCATCCCGTCAGTCTCCGTTGGATGCTCATGGTCACAGCGAGCAAATCCCAACGCCGAATGAGAGTCCGAGCAAGCCTCCGCTCGACTCGCAAGAGACCTTAACCAGTTATGCCTCGGCAGATACCGATACCCCACCCGACTCACATACTGTGTTACGGCGCCGCGCTCGTCCCAAGCGAATTCTCGTGATCGCAGGAATCCTGGTTCTCGCCATCATTCTAGGCGTCCACCTTGTACAGAATGCCGTGGCGAAGAACAAGGAGGACGCGGTTGCCACGGAGACGGCGCCGCCGATGAGGGTGCGACGAAGCTGGAAGGCGTACACGGAAGCGGAGAAGCGTACGTGGAACTAACTCATTCTATGTTAACCATCCAAACTAACGGTCCGTTGTTTGTCCGGCGTACACAGAGCATTATCTCAGCGCAGTCCAGATCGCGATGGAACGAGGATATCACTACCGGTTCGTGCAGATCCACACGGCGCACATCAGCCGCATCACGTCCCATGGCGCGTGCCCGTTTCTCTTGTGGCACCGGCGCTTCATCCTTGGCTACGAGAACATGCTGCGCAGCCTCGCGCCCGAGTACGCCAACCTGACACTCCCGTACTGGAATTATTTCGAAGATACGAACCGCCAGCTCGCCACGGATGTGCTCTGCGACAGCCTCGAGTCATGTTCTCAGTTCCTTCGCGACATGGGTGGAGGCGGGCTCACGGACGGCCGTACCGGTGAAAGCATGATCATCGAGCATCTCAATGTCGAAAGCGGCACGTGCGTGTCCAAGGGTATCGCAGGCCACGCGTGTAATCACCCGAACGGGACGGCGTCCGGACTTTGTCGCAACTGCATCATGCGAGGTCAGTGGAGCAACCCACGCAAGATCGTACAGGCACTGGGCCCAGATTTACTGCGTGTGCTCGACGTGTTCAATGCAACGGTTGAAGACGAGACCGAGGAAGGCGCCCATGCGCTGGTGTCGCACGAAATCGAGCGGACATTCCACAACGCGATCCACAATACGCTCAACTCGACGATGCGGGCCACGTCGTCGGCTTTCGACCCCATTTTCATCGGCCACCACGGCATGGTGGACCTGGCGCAGCTCGTATTCAACCGCTGCAAGTACGTCGCGAACGCGTCCGTGGTGATCGACTGGAAAAAGGAGCAGCGAGACACGCGGTTCGATGTCTTCAAGGCGTGCGATGTCGAAGATGACGAAGCGTACAACTATACAGCGTTCGGCAACGAGACGATGCATATGACCTTCCGCGGCGTGCCGGTAAAAGAAGATCCGTTCACGAGCCAGTTCTTCAGTGGATATGGGGACAAATACGTCGATATCGCGAGCGCCGAAGATCTCGGTGCAGAGAACAGCTACACGTACGCGATCGACCCGTACCTGCAAGAACTTCTCGAACGACACAACGTGCGGTGTCCACCGTATCTGTACGAAAATAATAGTGCCAGCCAAGGACGAAGGCTTCGCGAGAATCTGGTCGAGACGACGGATGGGCACGATCGTCAGCGGGTGTTTGGCCTGGTGGATACGCTCGCGTCCTGTGGAGAAGAAATAGCTGACCGGCACCCAACGATGAGCTACAAGCAACGGGTTGACCAAGAAGGGCTCATCAAGTGTCTGGTGGTCGAGGAGAAATCGGGAGGCAAGCTTGCAGACTACGATGACGAATTCCGCGCGATGATGAACATTCCAGCGACCGACTCGCCGTACTGTGTGAAGCTGCTCAAACGCTACCGAAGCGGAGAGCTGCAGTTGCTCGCGCATGACGAATGCTTGAGGGCGTATGGCGCCCAGACAGGCGTCGACCTTCTCGCTATGACTACACAACGCTAATAAAGACTCGACACGTTTACACATGCGGCTTGAGGTCAAGGACATCGAGTTTCATTGTTAAACGCGACTGCTGCTACCAGAAAGGCAGTAAGGCGTTGGTCGTATCAACCGGGAGGCATCACTCGGACGGCTTCTTGCCCGACGTGTTTGTGTTCGTCTTCTTCTTCTTCTTCTTCTTCTTCTCGAGCTCCTCGTCGTTCTCACTGACCGAGTCTTCCGAGTCCCCAGCCTGATCCTGGAGCATGCCGACATCGATCGCACTGGCCGGCGCCACCACGTCCGCGACCTTGGCACCACGGAGCACGACTTGGTCATTCTGCGTCGGCGCCAGGTTGCTGCGCGTGATCGTGACCTGGTTGCCGCTCGCCGCGAGGTTCTTGTTAACGGCGGCAGTCGGCTGGCGCAAGAGATCAGTCGTGCCGATGCGCACGATCACGCCGCTCGGTGTCTTGGACTGGATCGACTGCTCCTTCGCCATCGCTGAGTCCACAAAGCTCGAGATCGTGCGCGCGAGGGCCGACGAGTCATCTTTGGCAGCGACGACGGCCGACGCCTTAGTCATCAGCGCCGCGTCATCGGAGGGCGCCGAGACGGCACGCAGCACGTTCTTCGTGAGCACAGCCGACGTGACCGGGTCCGCGTCCGCAGGCGTGATGAGCGCCTCCTTCACCTTATTGATGAGATCGAGTCGGTCGTTCTGCGTCATGACTACGTTGTCCGCGCGACCATCGCGTTGTTATC
The DNA here is from genome assembly GCA_027475725.1 of Pythium rhizo-oryzae. NCBI lineage: Eukaryota > Oomycota > Peronosporomycetes > Pythiales > Pythiaceae > Pythium > Pythium rhizo-oryzae. The sequence goes on from JAMFLL010000527.1 coordinate 18,882, forward strand.
CGTGGCGGCGGTGTTCTTGTTCAGCAGCGCCGTCGGGCGGTTGAGCGTGTCGCGAGACGCAACGCGCACATCGACCGCAGCCGACAACGGCTCCGACACGTCCGCGGCAGACGCGATGGTGGCAGCGAAGAGGGCGAGCATGGTGGCAGCAGTCGTCATGGCGCTAGCTTAGAGCTGGAGAAGGTTGTTGTGGTTGCGAGCAAGAGCAAGTGTGAGACCTTCGAGATCCCATCCCGGTGCTACTCACCACGGCCCCGTTTCGTGGAACTAGCCATGCGCTGTTCCGGCGAAAAAGCCCATCGCTCGCACCGGCGTGTTTCTTGGGAACACTCAGGATCAGAGGCGGGGAAGTTCAAGACCAAGGACCATGATTGTGCGAGAATGTATCGTGCTCCATTGAAGTGGTGCTGCGCATGTCCAGATGTGTCCACGGACAGATCGAATCAAACTTGGTGAATGATCTCACTACAGACCAAAGTGGGTACAAATTTGATGGGTACGTACCATCACTCTCCAAAATCTCTGCTGTGGTCTGCGAAATCTTCCACGCCGCACAAGAGACCTCTACTCAACTCAACCCAGCACCGATGACAGCAGCTGCTGATCCAACGAAGACCATGGCGGCAGCGACTACCGTGCGGCCGCCGTTCTCCTTCTCTCGGTACACGATCCACGACCCACTCCACGGCGACAAACCTCGGTCGCGCCGAGCGCTGAACGCGATGGTCGCGCTGGGCGCTGTGCTAGACAAGCCCGAGTGGTGGGTCAAGTGGACGCAACGACCCGACGTCCGTGCGCAATGGGAGCGCGAGATCGCAGAGCTGCTCATCAACCTTAACACCGTTCAGGTGGTCGAGATCTGGCCCGTGTTAGGGGACGTGGGACGCGCACTGGAGCCGATCCTCGCCATCGCTGACGCCCCCACAGAGGAGAAGGAAGCGGCGTTAGATCGCGCAGCGGCCCATATACTGTATCCGTCGCCGCACTGGCCCTGTGACGGGTTCCGCCTCGGCGTGGACTATGAGAGCGACGACGAGTGCCGGACTGAGGAACGTCGGGACGAGTGGTACGTTGATCGGAACGACAGTTATGAGGCCAGCGCGATCGACGACGACTTTGCGCGCGTGTTCGCACACCACGAGACGCAAAACTCGTTTTGCCAGATCAGCTGGTACTTGGTGATGGAGATGGTCCGCAACGATGTGCGGCGCTTCCGACCGGAGCTCGCGACGCTCACACGCGAAAAAATCCGCGGGAAGTTGGCGCTCAAGTCAATGCTGTTGAGCGGGCGTGACTCAGCGGCGCAGTTGATCTGTGATGTCGTATTGAGTGACACACCAATTTCACTCGAGCTCGTGCAGCAGAACAATCCAGACGAAACGCGCGAGAACGTACTGCGGTTGCTCCTCCGGCACTTTGAGAGAATATCTGCGTTCCTCGAGGGCACGATCCAAGACATTGCGACCATGCTGGACTTGGTGATCAAGTATGCTCGTCTGGACAACGATGCGGTCACCGATGGTTCACGAGTGAGGCCAGGACCTGTGCCTCAGACGTGGATCAGTGACTCAGCAATCCCACAGGAGCTAAAAGAGGCGTTCATGGCGCAGGTCGGGACGTTAGAGAACGTCCCCACCGAGCAAAAGGACTGGCATCCGAAGACGAACGAGCAGGTGCTCGATCTTGTGCATCCCTCTCTCTTCTGTGGAGTCATCGGGGAAACACCTGTGCTTCCGTCAAGCGAACGAGACGCACTTGCATCCACAGCCGTGGAGCACATGCGATCCATCATGTTTGCGCCAACGCCCGATCGACTCGAAGGGCCGCCCAAGCCGTTCCGTGCCTCTCGGTTCCAGTGGCTGCCGAGCGAGTTTGACGTCAACGAAGACGGCACGAAGACTATGATTCGGTCCTACATCAACAACCTCCATCCCGAGACCCATGCTGAGCTCTACGACTCAATCGCCGCAATTTTCACACGCTTCGTCCCGCTGTTTGACCAGGTTGTGTCGTCGCTCGACGACGCACTGATCGAAAGGGGTGAACTGTCGAATTACGTGCTGCACGCACAGAAGCGCTCAATTCCACTTAGAGACCCGGTGGGTCGAGAACAAGTCGTGGAGACACTCACTCGCGAGCTCGGCGGAGAAGCACCCTCCTCCAGTTTGCGTCGTCTCGTGCCGCCAGGGCTGTTTGACTATGCAAGCCCTCAGTTTTCGCTGAAGGGTTCGCGGTGCCAGGTGATCGTGAAGATTGCCGAGATTGTGTTGACGCCGGAGAAGCCCACGTACGATGGCGGCACGTACCACATTGAAGGCACAGACAACGAGAGGATCGTCGCGACGGGGCTGTACTACTTTGAAAGCGAGAACATCACAGAGTCGAGGCTGGCGTTCCGTACGTTTGTAGGTGCCCCACTCGCCAACAAGGACGACTTCACCGGCGTCGGCCTCACGTACGGGCTCATGAGAGACGCTACATTGAGCCAAGACCTTGGCTCGCTGTCGGCGCTCGAGAACCGGTGCGTCGTGTTCCCAAATCTATACCAACATCGCGTAGCCCCCTTTCGGCTTGCCGACCCGACAAAGCCGGGCGTCCGAAAGATCCTGGCGTTCTTTCTCGTTGACCCGGTCAACGCCCCGATCCCGTCGACCGCAACTGTACCGCCGCAGCAAGAGGACTGGATCAAGCAAGCCGCGGCAGGGGTAGAAGGAGAAAATGCGGGCCGCGAAGGGATGACCCTCGACGCCGCCAAGGCCATCCGCCAGGATCTCATGCATAGTCGTTCGTTCGTTTCATGGGAATCGATGACCCCGCTGTCGTACTCGCTCTGCGAACATTGACGACGCTCACAAGACACATTATAACGTTATCCCTGCACAAAGCATCGCCATTACTTGTCATTACGCTAGCAAGTTCATCATGGCCACGGCAACCGTGACCATGAGACCTTGGGCTTTACGCGCTTGGAAGGCCCCGCTGATTGGAGTCGGAACAGGCGTCGGCCCGTGTGTCGCCACGGATTCGTTGCTTGAGCCGCTCGTGCTCGCACTGCCAGCCGATTGGCCCGGCTGCGAAGTCGTCGACGCCACCTCACTCGTGAGCGGCAGACCTGCGTTGGCGCAATACGCGACCGCGGGGTCGATCAGGTCCGCGCGCAGCCGCAGCCGCCCAGCCAGCGGGATCGTGCATTCCTCCGCGTTGAGGTCGACGAGGGTCTGCAGCAACTCGCGACACGTCGGCGTCTGGCACACCACATTGAGCTGCTCGGGTGTGGGGGCGCCACCCATCGTGAGCAGCGGGATCTTGGAGTCGTTCATGCACAGCGAGACCGTCGGGCTCGTCGCTAAGACGCCGAATGTGGACGCGCCGCAATCGGCGGTCTGTGTCGTGCTTGTCGCAAAGCCCACGAGCAGCCACAACACCGCCGCAGCAGTGGATCTCGCCTTGAACGCCATGATTCGCTCTTGTGGAGGATTGTGCTGAGACTTGGTCGTATCGGAAACTGAGCAACGACTTGGAGATGGTGCCACCTTCTCCAAGTCACCATCATGGTGGGAGAAGGACAAAATCGCGCCTCGATGTGCTACTCAGATCGTGGAACGTGGCGCCTGATCTTGGGAACGTTCGTGTCCCGCTTGATGCGAAGGTCCTTGACATGGAAGACGCATGGATTCCACGGAAGAATCCGCACGATACGCCGACTGCTCCCACTTTTCCACGCTTCCCGCATCGATCGGTTGGCCCTCGCAGCGACACCGTCTCTCTCTTTCTCCCTCTTTTCTCACCATTTGGTCCCACGCGCCGCGAAGAGACATGGCTACAACTCAGACCGCCGTAGCGGAGAAACTTGATGGAAGGTTTTGGCTGGTTTCGTCCATCGTTTTGGAGCGGAGGTGACACTGGTTCATTACTCGGTAGATTCTTTCACACGGCTTCATGAGAAGAGGTATATACAACACACAACGAGTCCACGCGAGACACAAGCATCGGCAAGTACACTCGCCATTCAGAGCAAGCCTAGCGCGACTGCGACAAACGCCGCTGCGGATCGCAGTGTGATAGTCGAGGCGCCACCATTGGGCGCGGTGGTGGCGGCGCTCGCCACGCCCGGCTGGCTCGTGCTGGCTGTTTCATTCGTGAGCGGCGTCGCCTTGGGTTTGAGCGGGCGTCCGACGCTCGCGCACTGCTGCGTGGCGCGGTCGATGAGGTCGCTTCGCAGGAGCAAGTGGCCGTCGAACGGGATTGTGCACTCGGCCGGGTCCAGGTCGATGAACAGCTCGATCAGATCGCGGCACGGCTCAGTCTTGCAGATGACCGTAAGCTGCTCGGGCGTCGGCGGCTGCTTGAGCGTCAGGATCGGGATCTCGGACTTGATCATGCACAGCGCGACGTTCGGGTTGGTCGCGAGCACGCTGAATGCCGTGGCGCCGCAGTCTGGAGGCGCCTTCGTGGACGCTGCGCACGCCATGGCGTTAGTACGGCAGCCAAGGCGAGGGCGAGGCACGAGACGAAGGTCGACATGGTCTAGTGGCGGTTGTTGGCAGTGAGTCGTTTTATGTGCGGCCAAGGGGAGAGATCACTCGGGAGTGGCGTTCGCGAAGCGAAATCGAGAGTGAGGATGCGACCCGCTCCTGGCTTGTGCTGTTGACTGGTGCGGTGGACGTGAGCAGCCATGGGATCGACGTGCCTGGACTAAGAATCCGAGCCAGGCGAGAGAGGCGTTCACTTCATGTGGCGGATCTCTTCACGCTGGCGTGCGCATGTGGTCAGTCAGGGAACGTGAAGAGGAGAACGAAACCCACGCCGCCGTGGGCCGCAAGTGCAAGCGACGTCGCGTGGTGTGGCCAGTGGATCCACTGTGAGCCGTCATCAAGAAAAAGAAGGAAGACACGCCGTCTACGAATTCTTCCATCGACATGGGTGTTGGTGGAAAGTCTTCATGAACGCGTGGAAGAAAACGAGAGAAGGTTGTGTCTACTTAGAGGTGGGGCCACTCGTTCTCCTCGGCGAGTCGATTGTGCACAGCCACAACCGAAAGTCCAACTGGGCCAGTAGCAGTAGCATTTGTGATGGGGTCCGCGTGGATCTGGGCCGTATACGCTAGCACGTACGGAGATGGATTGCAGAAGCACCACCATCACATGTTGAAGTCCACCTCCTACGAATGGCACATCCTCGAAGATACGTATATACACGCTGTGAGATTACAAAAGCATACACCCCGCCACGATAAACAGCACGACCGTCGCTGCTGCCACGTGCCGAGCTGGTTCCTGGGTGGCATTTGCCTCTGGTGGCGATCCACGAGGCGTGTCGTTCATCGGCTGCGATGGTAGCACGCCGCCGTTGTTGGCACTTGGCGTTGCCATGGTCTCATTTTGGTGGGATCCACTGGATGAGACCGACGATGGAGTGGCGTCCGCGAGGGCACAGTACGCGAGCGTGGGCTGGATCAGGTCGGCCTGGAGGCGCAGTCCGGCCCCGCCGATGGGGACCACGCACTCTGTGAGGTTGAGCGCCACGAGCGTGCGCAGGATCTCGCGGCAGCTTGGCGTCGCACAGATCTTTGCGAGCTGCTCGCGCGAGGGCGTTGTGCGCTGCAGTGCCACCGATATGTTGGTGCGCTGGAGACACTGCACGACAGATGAGCTCGAGGCTAAGACGCTGAAGGGCGCTACGCCGCAGTCGGCACCACGGACGCTGATGGGAAAAAGCACCACGATGAGCACCGCCACGGACACCACGACGCGCCAATGAGGAGGAAGCTTGATCATCTTCCGCGGCGAAGTCGAGTTGAGGAATGGATCCCCTCGCTGTGAGCAACGCAGCGCAGCCCACTCAGGAGACTAAATTAGAGAGCCTACGTAAGGTGCCCAATCGATGGAACAAGCCTCCGGCTCTCCATGGACACTACGTCGGTTTCGAAGCGCAGGAGAACTTGGGTCCGGACGCGGCGGTCAGTGAGTGTCAAGACTTGGAAACGCAAGAGAGTGTCTGCACTCACACGTGAGCGGCGTGGTCATCATCCGAAGCCACTACACGATCACTCGGGTTCGTGGAACGCGACTAGCACGCGTCGCCGCTCGCGTGGCGAGGCGAACGCAAACACTTGCGCGAGCAGCTCCGGACTCCACGGGAGACCGACATAGCTCAGCGCGCTGACCACAGCGAGCTTGCTGGGTACCGCGAGCGAGCGCCGATTCCGTGACGCGGCCTCATGCGCGGCCATCAGCTCCTGAATCAGTGAGGCGCGATTTGCTAGCCGTGGAATGACAAGGCTGGCTCGCTTGAGCGCACGGTTGGTCTCGAGCATGCCCAGGAACGCGCGGACTACGGCCAAGTCGCAGGCGCTGGGGTCCGTCAGATGGAGTGCACGAAGTGACCTCGCAAGTGGGTGCTTTGGGTCAGCCAGGGCCGTAAAGAAGACGGATGACGCGCTGTCGGGTGAACAAACCTCGAAGGTGTGAAGGCGACTGAGCCTTAACGGATGCAGCGTGACTTGCTTGTAGAAACTGGCAGCATCGAGCCCGTGGATATCGAGCGTCTCGACGCACGGGCAGAAACGCTGGATGGTCTCACCGAGCGACGCAGCCTCCGAGGCTAACGCACTGACTCGGTCCTGTCGCAGTCGGAGCTCCTTCAATCCATAAGCGTATCGCTCAAGAAGCGGTCGCACTGCCTCGACTAAGCTGACGTCCGACTCGACACGGACGTCGAGGCACAATGTCTTGAGCGTCGCTTGAGTGGGAGTAACTGGGAGCGGAAACAAGTCGTGCGCAGTGAGGTGGAGCGTCCGGACTGTCAGCGCCTCAAGTCGCGGGCAGGACGCGAAAAGATCCTGGAGTCCTCTCCACGGGATATCTTGGACGCCACCGACGATGGTGACCCGCTCGAGCTGCGCGGCTACAAGTAGAGTGAGCTGGGGTAAGCACACGCTTGAAGATATGGGACTGCTCACGGCCACGGTGAGATCCCGGATGGAGGATTGCGATTCACTGCCATCAAACGCAGAAGCGTCTAAATATTGGCAGACCTCGAGTTGCGTCAGCGGGGCTTTCATGGCCGCGATGTGTCCAGGAACAAGAAATCGTTCGACCACCGTCACGCTGCGCGCGGATGTGCAACGCATCAAGTGGCCGAGCCACTGCGCCCGCGCGACGCTGAGTGCCGCATTCTCCAGCCGAATGGAGGCGACGTGAGAAGAAGACACGAGCGACGCCAGGATGGCTATCGTGAGTGTCTCGGCGGTGTCGTCGAACACCACGGAGACGTTGTACGCCAACGCGTCGCCCACGGGGAAATCACACTGGAATACGCTCGTGCAGAGTGTCATATACGGCAGCAGCGCGAGCCAGTCGGATAGCGCGTACGTATCTTCGTGCATGTTTGGGAGCAGTAGCGACACGTCGACGACAGTTCGCGACGCGAGCCTGGCGAGGTGGACGAAGAATCGCTCGAGCGCGCTTGCGCCGAACCCCGGTGCTTGGATCTCGACCTTCACACGCGGTACGTTGAATGCCGCGCGGTCGATCGTGGTCAGCACGGCGAGCGTGGCGAGAAGATCCGTGCCTTCTGATAGGCGGACGTCCACAGCTAGATCGAAGCGCGGGCTCGCCATGCTTGCTCTGGACGGCGGCGCCGCTGTTTCAAGGAGCGCCTCACGCGTACGCTGGAAGGCATGCGACACATTCATCTCTTCTGTCCACTCCATCAGGAATGCTTTGTATCCAAATGCGTCGCCCTTAGCTGTCTCTTGGTGAGTGGTCCTGCGGCTGTCGAGAACGAGGTAGATTGCGAGGCGTCGGCCCATCTCGTATGCGTGCGCTCCCTTTGGCTTTCCGAAGGGTGTCGCGGCCGCGACGAATGCTTGCGCGTTCACGCGCAGCGCGAGCGCAAACAGCTCGAACGCCTCGCGCAGGTGGCGCTGCTCAGCGGGAGACGGGAGCGGAGGCGTGGGCTCGTGGGCGTCGCCCCGCGAAGAAGCGCCGAGCAGTCGGACCGCGCTGACAACGTCGGATCCGTTCGCATCCTCCACCGACAAACACCGACGCCAGCGCGGCGCGAACCGGTCGGCGACCGCAAACCACGGCTCCAGCAGGTCGCGCATGGGGTGGAACAAGTGAGGTTCTTCCTGAGCGAGGAGCGACAGAGGAAGGTTTGGGGGCGACGGTCTCAATTATATCCAATCCGCTGGTGATCCTGATTGGAATGGGTACAACTCGGGTCTCGTTATTTCGGTTAATCAAATGCATTGAAGAGATGAGGAATGGGGATTTAGAGCATGCAGGGGAAGACGACGAAGCGGGCAGCGACGGATGCGCTGTTCTAGCGCTTCTGGTGGTTCACGAAGCGCAGCGAGAGCAACGCCAGCAGGCGGAAGCCGAGGATGCAGCCGATGAGCACGCCCAGGTTGCGGTCGAGCTGGTCGTACTCCATGTTGAAGATGTGCTCGACGTACTGCTTGATCGTCGGGGTGCCGAGCTGGACCGGCGCGTTCTGCATGGTCTTGCAGCCAGTCTCCTTGCCGCGCGGCGTGGGGCAGTCGGTGAGCACGACCGCCACGAGGTTCGCGAGCGCGTAGCGCTGCGGCACGATCGTGTAGAGCCACTTGTAGCCCTTTGGGATCATCAAGGCCGGCGGGTTGAAGCCCATGTAGTTGTTGGTGATTGAGTTGAAGAGCACGCCCATGAGCGCCGCGACCTCGATGCTGGGCAGCGCGTACGCGAAGAGCTGGCCGAGGTACGTCTGCATGAGCACGAACAGGTTGAGGTACAGGCCGAACAGCACGGCCGACTTGGTGCCCGTGAAGCCCACGAACGGGTAGTAAATGGCCGTGAACACGATCGTGCGGCTCACGACGAACGGAATCTCCGCGAGCGTCGAGCCCAAGAAATACCAGACCGGGTGGTACATCTGCGCGGCCTGCTCGCGGTAGTACGACACGCGCTCCTCGGCGGCCATGGGGATCGCGCCGTTGAACGAGACCAAACTGATGAAGAAGCTCGAGAGGAAGATCATGCCGACCGCGCTGTTCACACCCTGGTAGGTGACGTACTCGGAATCAACGAAGATGCCACCAAAGATGAGCGCGAGCACGACGCCGATCACCGCCGGCACGACCGTGTACGACGTCGTGCGCCAGTACATCACGAAGAAGCGCTTGACCACAAACACGAGCTGCGTCACGTGGCTCGCAGCGTACCGGTTCGAGTACGTCATGGGCGCCGAGCCGGGGAGTGCGATGCCTACGCCCTCTTTCTTCATCTCGTCTTGCACCAGCACGCTCAGCGCGCTCTGCTTGTACTGCGCGGCGAAGTCGGTGAGGATGGTGTTGCCCACGCCGGCGCCGATGCACTCGAGCATCCACGTGGACGGGTTGTACCGCGGCGGGATCTTGGCCACACCCTCGATGCCCTCAAAGTACTCAATGAGGTTGGCGCAGTCCTTGCCCAGGTCGCCGTGGAACACAGTCTCGCCGCCGGTCTTGAGCAGTAGGAGGCGATCGAAGAGCGTGAAGATTTCGGTCGACGGCTGGTGGATCGTGCAAACGATGGTGCGGCCGCTGAGCGCCACCTTGCGCACGCCTTCCATGATGGCCTTGGCTGAGCGCGCGTCCAGTCCACTCGTCGGCTCGTCCAAGAACAGCACGCTCGGCTTTGCGCACAGCTCGACCGCGATCGTGATGCGCTTGAGCTGCTCGGTAGAGCGCCCGTGAATGCGCATGTCCGCGATCGGGTGAAGGTCCAGCAGGTCCAAGATCTCCTTCACGGTCGCGTGCTTGTCCTTGGCGGGCACCTCCTGCGGCTGGCGTAGGAACGCGCTGAACAGCAGAGCCTCGCGCACGGTCGACGACTCGCTGTGGATGTCGGTCTGCTCGCAGTAGCCCGTGCAGCGCTGGATCACCTGCTTGGTGGCCGGGTGGCCGTTGAGCAAAATGTCGCCGCGGATCGTGCCACCGGTCTTGCGGCCAGCGATCACGTCCATCAGCGTCGTCTTGCCGGCGCCCGACGAGCCCATGAGCGCGGTCATCGTGCCGGGTGAGGCGTAGCCCGTGACACCCTTGAGCAGGTCGATGGTCTCCTTCTTGTTCGACGGCTTGGGCACGCTGTACCACAGGTCGCGGAACGCGAGCGTGACCGGCGGCACGGTGAATGTCCTGGGCGCCGGCGGGCCGTTTTCCGCGTTCGCGTCTTTGTCGTCCACGGGCAGCACCTTGGACGAGCTCTGGCTGATCGACAGGCGCTCGATCTGGTCGTACACGTCCGTGGACGTAACAGTCTGGCCGCCGGACGCGTGGGTCTCGTATCGCTTGTACTCGAGTGCGAGCGTCGAGACCAACACGGCGACGAGCGTGATAAAGCACAGGTACGCGATGCCGGCGCCGATCCAGAACTTCTCGGACGGGATCGAGAACAGCTCGAGCGCGTACTCGCCCATCTTCATCTTGTTGCCCGTGAGCTTGCAGTAGTCGACGCCCTCGAACACGCACACCTCGAACGTGTCGTTGCGGTACTGGTTCACACACAATGCGCGGATGGCCCAGGCGATGGGGTCGATCCAGTAGATCCAGATGAAGTAGTCCGGGATCTGGCTCTTGGTCACGATGAACCCGGCAAACAGCACAAAGATACCGATGCAGAGCACGGAGAGCGGCTTGCCGATGTGGATGTCCTTGCACACGGCCGAGAGCATGAAGAAGAGCGACGTGAAGGCCATGTTGGACAAAAAGAGCAGGAACAGGAACATGCAGAACGCGGCGGCGTCGGCCACGAGCCCGCACAGCCAGTACACGAGCGTGCCGAAGAAGATGGTCTCGAGTAGCGCCATGGGCATCTTGCTCAAAATGAACGACACCGTGTACGTGGACGCGCGCATGAAGTTGGCGCCGCGCTGCTTGTAGAACACGTCGCGGCCGGCGAAGAACGTCGCGAGCTCCGAGATCTGGCCCATCGACAAGAACATCACAGCGCCAAACATCGTGCCCATCATCACCTGCGTGTTGGACGGCGCGATGTTGTAGAACGTCGAGCCGTTGAGCAGGCCCATGAAGATGACCATGAACATGCGCGCCCGCAGGAACGTGCGGTTGCGGCTCGCGATCAAGAACTCGCGCTGGATGAGCGTCTTGAAGCTCTGGAGGTAGCCCTGGCGGAATGCCGTGCGGTAGTTGATGAGGTCGTCGGCGCTCTTGATGAGCGCGTCGGCCACGGGGTTCTGGAGGTGTTCGATCATGTTGTTGTACATGGGGGACAATCGGTACGCGTCGCCGAGGTCTTGCGACGACATGGGCGCCGGCTTCGCGCCCGGCGCCTCGTACTGGAGCTGCTCCTTCGTGCCGATATCCAGCAAAAAGTCGGCAACGTCGCGCCGCGCAGGGCACACGAGCCCGAGCTCCTTGAAGTGGTCGAGCACCTGCTCGCGCGGACCGTGGTAGATCACGTCGCCCTCGTTCATGACGAGCACCTCGTCGAAGAGATCGAAGACCTCTGGCGACGGCTGCAACAGCGAGATCACGATGGTCTTGCTGAGCCGCTTGGCGAGACTGCGCAGCGTCTTGACGATGTCGAACGTCGATGCACTGTCGAGGCCCGTGGAGATCTCGTCCATGATCATTACGCTCTTCATGCCGAACATCATCTCGCCGGTCGTCACGCGCTTGCGCTGGCCGCCCGAGACGCCGCGCAACATGGCGTTGCCCACGATCGTGTCCTTACACGTGCTAAGCCCAAGATGCTGCACGATCAGGCGCGGCATGATCTTGGTGATCTCCTCGGCGAGCTCGAGTGCGATCTGGTTGTCGTCCGGCGCGCCCTTGCTCAGGAAGCCCTTCTCGATCTCGCCGACTTTACCGCCGCCGTTGCACGCGTGCGCAAACTCGAGCGTCTCCTGCACCGTCAGCGTCGGAAGGTGGCGGTCGTGCTGGTCCACGTACGACACGAACTGCGGCAGCTTGTGGAGCAGCTCCTCGCGCTTGCGCCCGTTGAACGTGATCTCGCCCGTCATCTTGACGTCGCTCTCGAGCGGGAAGCGGCCGCTCAGGATCTTCATCAGCGACGACTTGCCTGAGCCGGGCTGCCCGAGCACGAGCGTGATCGTGCCCGGGCGGAACACGCCCGAGACGTTGTTCAGAATCGCCTTCTGCGTCGGGAACTGCGTCTTGGTGGTGCAGTTGGGCAGAATGCGGCCCACGGGCAGCGGCTTCTTTGCTTTGCTCGCAAGGTTCACGGTGATCGAGAGGTCGCGGTAGCGCACCTCGACCATCGGGAATGGCTTGAGCGCCGCCTTCTGCACCGTCGTGGACACATTCTCATGGAACTCCTCCGGGCTCAGCGCCTGGAGCGGGCTCACCTTGGGCGGCTCCTCTTCCTTCTTCTTGGTCATGGTCACGTGATGCTGTTTCTGCCTTTCGCCAGGTAGAGTGAGCCCGACTTTCGAGAAGTGAGCTGCCTTGGCAACAACCGCCGCGGCCTTGGGTGGCGAGAGGGGAGGAAGGAAGCGCCGCCTGTTTCGGGTGGGCTAAATTGAGGCAACCATTCGTCACGAGATCAACTCCCCGTTGGTTTCAGCCGGGGGGCCATCATTTCGTGTGTGCTGGCGGCTTGGCCACTGTGACAATCAGCGGAGCACACACACCGTCAGTCGCCGCAGCCCAACCCCCCTCAATGGCTCCTGCCGCCCCACTGGGATCGCGACTCCTGTGAGATGCACTTGCAACCGTCCGCACGACTGGATACCATACACAGATGTTGCTTGACATACAAATAACTGCCGTATCACGGGCTTGGCGCGTTCGTTTCGAGTTGAGGCGGTGTTGGCCGACGGCTGATGCCTCTCGCGTGGCGTAGTCCACATCGCAACGGCCATCCGCGAAAGAGAGAGGAGAGGAGACAGAGAGTCACAGACTGAAGTGAGGCGAGCACGAATGCGTGTGGAAAAGAAGCACAAGACAAGAGCCCATTAAATACTAGTCAAACAGGAGCGGAGAGTGTACTGCGTTTGCCCTGGAGCACAAGGCGAGACTTAGCGCACCCCCTCGACTCACACACCACGAGTTGAGGCCCCCATAAGCTACGTACGGGGCGCCGTTCCCCCTTGCTTACTTGCGCACGACGTCCTCGACGCTCGAGAGCACGTCATCGAACGTGCGTGTCTGCACAATGTACTCGTCCTCGTCCTCACTGTCGTAGCCGCCGAGCAGCGCAATGTACTCCTGGCGACGCGCACGCGCAGCCTGGGCGCGCGAGGCGAGCAGGTCCGTGAACTCGGTGAGCTGGCGCTGCTTCTCGGCCTTCTCGGCGGCGATGCGCTCGCGCTCCTTGAGGCGGTCCATCTCGTTGAAGCGCTTCTCGTACTTGCGCAGGTTCTTGACGACCTCGGCGAACTCGTCGTCCGACAGGAGCTGCTTCGGGCGCGGGCGCCAGAGGAACTGGTAGAACGAGTCCTTCTTCTCTTCGAGCAGCTTGAGGCCCTGGAAGGTCCACAGGTTGAAGCCGTTGTCCATCTGGAACTTGTAGTACGTGTTGTCGATGGGCTGGCACACAGCCGTGGCGACGACGCGGCCCGACGGGTCCCACTCGACGTGCGTGCACTTGAAGTGCTCCTGGATCGAGATGCTCTGCTTCTCGTCCGTGTCCCAGAACTCGAGCACGCCGTTGATCTCGCCGAGACCCGCGAGCACGACGTTGTTGCCGAGCGGCGACCAGTGGATGCTGGTGCACGGCTTATCCGTGAGCGTGTACAGCAGCGTGAGCTCGTTCTTCTTGGCGCCGCCGTTCATGTCGTAGAACGACACGTTCAGGCGCTGCTGGCCCTCGCCGTGGACGACCGCGAAGCGCGAGCCCTTGGGCTCGAACGCGAAGAACACGATCGTCTCCTTCATCTCGAGCATCTCCACCGGCACAAGCGACTCGCGCACGCGGAAGAGCTCAAAGTTGGTGAAGAGCGTCTTCTTCGACTTGGAGTGGCGCGTGACCTTGACGCTCATGTACGTGCCGTTCGGGTGCCACTGGAGCTTGCAGTCGCTCACGTTGAAGAGGTTCTTCTGGCGCACCTCGCGGCGCGACGGGAGCTCGACGAGCGACACACGCGCGGGCACGTTGTTGCCTTCGGGCGCCCAGTACGCGAGAATTGGCTCCGTGGGCGACCAGAAAAAGTCGTGGACGCCGTCGGCCTTGAGCGACTTCTTGTCGAGCAGCTTCATCGACGGCAGTTCGTACACCGAGATGACATCCTTGCCGCGACGCGCGATGAACTTGTCGTCGGCGCTCCACTTGAACGGCGTCATGAGGCCCTGGACGACCTCGTCCTTGGCGCCCGTGGGTTTGCCCGCCGGGAACGAGCGCAGCATCTTGCCGCTCTTGATGTCCCAGATAATGATGGCGTTCTCGCGGTCCGTCTCGCTCACCGTGAGCAGGTAGTTCTCGTTCGGCGAGTACACGGCGATCTTGACCTGCGCGTGCGGGAAGCGCGCAACCTTCTCGTACTTGTCGCCGGCCCAGAGTGCGACACCCGGCGGGTGGAACGTCGTGAGGTACGAGCCGTGCGGCGACCACATGACGTACTGCGAGCACCACTGCTTGCCGTTGGTCTTCTCGCGGGCGCCGTCGTAGTCGAGCGAGATCTCGCCCTTGTCGCTCCAGAAGATCTCGGTCTCGGTGCCGTGGCGCAGCGCAAACATGTCGCGGCGCGCCGGGTCCATGAGCCACGTCTTGTAGTT
>JAMFLL010000528.1:0-13800 GCA_027475725.1 Pythium rhizo-oryzae
GCCGCTACACGCGGCCCAGCGCGCGCTGCGTCGGGTACTTCTTGTCGCACGACTGGCAGAGGAAGAGCGGCTCGCTGCAGGCGTCCAGCTGGCTCGCGGTCGCCGAGCACAGCGCACAGTGGAGGCTCCAAAAGTCGGCGTGGCCGAGCGCGTCGTCGAACACGCCGATGTGCGCGATGTCGCTCGTGCTGGACGGACTGGGCTTGCGGATGGACGCCTTCGCGTCCAGCTCCACCACGGCGCTGGCGGCCGCGTCTGGTGAGAGCATCTCCGCGTCCGAGGCCGTGGGGGACGAGGTCGTCTTCACGTGGAGCCGCTTGGACGACAGCTTGGTGGGCTTGGCGTGCGCACGCGGGGACATTCTCATCGCGGGCGCCTCGTCGGTGATTGGCTTGGCAGGCGCGGCGGTCTTCGCTGGTCGACTGCGCGGCGCCGGCGCCGACGGCTTGCCATTCGCTGCGGGCCTGCGCGCATTCCGAGGCGAGGTCTTGCCATCTATCACACCAGCAGATCCACCACGTCAATCGCCGTGAGCTTCTCCAGCATCACCAATCCATTCAATCCCAAACGTACGCTGTATCCGCTTGCGTGGGCGACGCGCGTCGGCGTCGTCGTCGTCCGAGCTGTTGGCGCTCGCGTGCAGGCCGGGCGAGTCGCCGCCCGACTGCTCCTGCGCAGTCTTGCGCAGCAGGAACGCCAACTGCTGGCGCTCGGTCATGAGGCTCGGGTCCATGTGGAGGAGGTGGTCGTCGCCCAGGTTGTCGTCGCTCATGGAGCGCGTCCGCGTGTGGCCGCTGTGGCCGTGGCCGTGGCTCTGGCTCACGCCGTGCGGCGCGCGCGGGCGCTTGGCGCGCATCATCGTTCTCTGCTTGTTGCTGGTCTGAATAGGCTCACTGTCACCGCGGCGCGTTCATCCAACGGGCGCTTCGTGGCTGCGGCGGCACGTCGGAGGTTTGCGGCGCGGGGCGATCGTTCTCTGGATGCACGGGCGGGTCTCTGGACGGCGCGCGATGTCTCCGGAACGGCCCGTCGTGGTGGCAGACTCCTGGCCGCGCAGTCGCTTCTGGATTCTTGCTCGTGGCAGTTCCGCAGCAGCAAGTTGCGTCCGTGTCTCCGCTGGCGCCACTCCCCCTTGCGCTTCCGACCCTCTTTCGCGAGCCACCACCGCACCCCTTGCCCGTCCAACAAAAACCAACAGAGCCAGCCTCCCAACGAAATAAACCGAGCCAAACCCACCCCAACGCGACCGCCCGCCGTCGCTCCGCACATCCGCCAACAAATCGACGGACCCATCCGCCCAAGCGAATAAAACCCAACAAAAAATCCAACAAATCGGAGCCACACGCGAAGCTGATTGGCCGGTCACCGCATCGCTCACAAGAAAAAGAGACTGCGCGAATGGTTGTAGCCGGATTGGATGACGCCCACCAAGAGGAGCCCAGTCCAGAGGACCCGACCCGACCCGAACACCTCTCCGCTGGGCGATCAGGGTTACCAAAGCGACCGAGAAAAGCAACAAACCGCACAAAATGTGCACCTCTTCACATTCCCCAGATTCGGTGCGCTGATTGGCCCTTGGCGTTCCCAACCGAACCTCTGAGTGGAGCCTGAACTAAAAAACTCAGACCAGGGCTAGGGATTTCCGAGTTCGGAGCGACAGGGCTCCAGCGGGCACTGCTCTGATTCTCCCAACGATGGGGACCTTGGAAATGCTGCTTTTTCAGCTTTGGAGCGGAATCTACATCCCAGGACTTTAGTTTCTCATATTTGATGTAGCCATCTTTCATCAATCCATAGAACCAAGAGCTCAGCGCGGCGCGTACACCTTGCCGTCTTTGCCCCGCAGCAGCCCGATCTCCTGCTTGAGCGCGTCCACCTCGCGGGCCTGCAGCTTGACGATCTTGACGAGCTTGTTGCGCTCCTGCATCTCCTTCTCCTGCTGCGCCGACTCGTCCTGCAGCAGGCTCTGGCCCACGGGCGCGTGGTTGAGCTCCTTCTCGAGCGCGAGCTGCCGCGCGTTGAGCTCGGCGAGCCTCCCCAGCAGCGCCGTGTTCTGCTCCGTGGCCGCGAGGATCTGCCGCTTGAGCTGCTGCTGCGCCTGCTTGGCGCGCGCGAGCTCGCGCTCGGCGTCCATCTCCTTCACGCGCACCTTGGCCTGGAGCTCGCCGACCTGGGTCGTGTCGCACGCCTTGTCCAGCAGCTCAATGTCCACGAGCTGCCCGAACTTGAGCAGCTGCAGCTGCTCGCACTTGCGCTGGATCTGCGCGATCGTGTCCTGCTGCACCTTCTTCTCCTTCGCGAGCACGTTCTGCTGCTTGTGGAGGTCCTTGAACTGCTGCCGCAGCATCTTGTTCTCGCGCTGGAGACTCTCGATGCGGTCCGCGAGCGCGTCGAACGACGAGACCGCAAACACGAGGCTGGTCTGCGCCTGCTCTGGCAGCTCCCAGCCACCCTTGTCGGTCGCCGAAAGACAGCGGATCTGGTGCTTGGAGAGCGCGACGACCACGTCCAACTGGTTGAACCGCGTCTGCTTCTCGCTCTGGAACATCTGGATGTCCTGCTCCGTGGCCTGCAGCTCCTTGTCGATCTGCCGCTGCTTGGCCACCTGGCGGTCGTTGCTCTTGCGCAGCTCCTCCACCGCCTTGATGAGCTCGCTTGTGGCGTCGTCCACGTCCGCGCGGCGCTCGCGCAGCGCCAGCACTTTCTCGTACAGCTGCAGATCGCACCCTTGCGGACACACGTCGTCTTCGTCGTCGTCGTCATCATCGTCATCGTCGCCAAAGTCGCTGTCGTCGTCTTCGTCTTCATCGTCGTCATCGTCATCGTCTCGACCGCCGCCATCGCCGTCGCGCGCCGGGTCGCCGTCCCCACCGTCGCCGCCTCCGTCCTTGGAGCCGCCAGCGCCACCTCCGACCGGTTTCTTCTTCGCACGTTTGATCTTGCGTTTGAAAATCTTCTGCAGCGCCGCGAAGTTTGGGTGTGGCGTCGACGAGCTGCTACTGCCGCTGCCGCCGTTCACGAGCGTGAGGAACTCGGCCTGGATGGCCTTCTCCTGCTTGCCCCATTCCTCCACCTCCTTCTTCTTGTTGCTCATGCTCTCCTGGATGTCGTTGATCTCGGCCACGACCATCGCCTTCTCGCCCTTGCTCTTCTCCAGCTTGGAGCTGAGCAGGTTCTCGCGGCTCTCGAACTGCTCCAGCAGCACGAGCTCACTCAGCAGCGTGAACAGCTTGAGCTCGCACTGCTTGAACACCACGTCCAGGTGCATCTTCTCGCGTCGGAGGTGCGCGACGGCGTCGTCAAACGCGGTGATCTCCTCGCGCTGCTTGCGCTCGAGGCGCATAATCTCTTGCCGCATCAGATACTCGCGGATCGCGCGTTCCTCGGCGTCACCTTTCGAAGCCTTGCCATGGGGCTCGGGCTCTGGCACGGGCCCTAGCTCGTCCACTGGTACATTCCGAACGCTCAGCGGTGTCGCCGCCGGGTGGACACCGTTGCCATTGTCGCCCGACGAGCCGAGGCGTCGCGACACGGCGGCGATGTTGCGGTCCGAGAGCTCGACGCGCTTGCCGTCGATCTTGATCTCGCTCCCCACGCTGCTGCGGCGGCGCCCGTTGCCGCCAGACGAGGGCGCGACGCTGGCCATTGCGTGGGGCTTCACAGTGCGGTCCTTGAGATACAGCGCAATGTCGGCGTCGCTCACGCGCTCGCGCTGCTCGGGCCACTCGCTCAGGTCCACTTCGAGCTCCAGCCCGCTCGTGTGCGAGTCGCTGCCCTCGCCCAACCACGCCTTGAGCTGCTCGACACGGGCTTGGTCGCTTCGCATTTCCTGCAGCAGCAACAGCTTGAGCTCGCGCAGCTCGAGCACCTTGGCGTTGAAGCTGAGCTTGGCCTCGTAGATCTTTTCTTCCAACAGCGCCATTTGGCGGCGTTTCTTGGCGGTATTCACGCGCTGCGACTCGGGAACGACGTAGTTTGGCGCGGTCTTGAGCTTGTAGTCACCCATGTTGCGCTGCGCGAACGCGATCGCGACGAGGTCGCGCGGGTCGTCGGCGTTTTCCCCCGGCTTGTTCGCGATCCAGGCGTTCAAGCGCTCTTTCCTCTCAGCGCGCAGTCGCTTGCGCGCTTCGAAGCCATGGACCGACGCGCCCGTTGACGACGGCGCTGGGTCAGCATGGTGACCCGTCACGCCAACCGTCGTTGGCGGCGGCGGAAGCCCCGTGGTAGGGAGAGCTCCGCGCTGGATGAGCTTGCGTTCCTCGTCTTTCAGTGGGAAGGTCTCGTCGAGCTCCGCGCCCTTGGCCATGATGTGGAGCACCGAGGGGCGGCGCAAGTGAGCGCCGATGTGGGCACTGCCGCCGGCGACGGGCGCGCCGTTCACGACGAGCGCGGTCGACGACGTCTGTCGTGACGAGTTCGCCGCGTCGCTCAAGTGGATCTCGTTCAGGCGCTTCTGCAAGATCGCCGGCATCTTCATCGTGCGGAAGCTCTGGACGCTCAGCCCGCTGGCAAACGCGTGCAGCGTGAAGAGCTCGACGGCGAGCTGGCTCACGTACGTCTCGCGCATCTTGAGCAGCAGCAACTCCTCTCGCTCTACAGCAAACGCGAGCTCCCGCTTGACCTCCTCGCAGGCTTCGTCCCCTCGCTTGGCCAGCAGCTCGCCGTAGTCCAGATCGATCTCCCACTCGTCCTCATCCAGGCGATTCTCCGGTGCGTAGCTCGCGTCGGTCGCCTTGAGCTCCTGCAGCTGCTGACGCATTTGCTGAAGCACGTCGCGCGTGCGGTCCTGTTTGGAGCGCGTGGAGAGCGCGCGCGCGTCGGCCTCGCTCTTTCGCTTGGCGTCTTCGATCGTGTACGCGTCCTTTGGATTCTGCACGTCCGGCACTTCGTGGAGCGCCAGCACTTGCTGGACCTCGTCGGGACCGGTTGCTGCCGGAGCGACAGCCAGTGGGAGCCCCAGCGTGCTGTTCGAATCCGTCACAAGGCGCACGACGCCCTGGAACACCTCGTCATCTTTGGACACATTGTTCTCTGGGTCGGACCCATCGAGCTGCGCTTCCATGTATGTTGCATAGGCCTTGGCTCGTTGAAACGCTGGCACCATGGATAGTTCGGTGGGACCACCGCCAGCGACAGCAGAGCTGCCCCCGCTCTCGTCGCCGCTGTTTTTGGCCTCGTCGGCCGCCGCCTTCTGGAGCATGTCGAGCTGCGCCTTCTGCTTCTCGAACGCCTGCTCCCCGACGATCGTCGCCTCGGCCACAGCCTTCTGAAACTTTTCGTCCAACAGCCTGGCCGCGAGCTCCATCTTCTCGTTGTGAAGGCGCGAGATGCTCAGGTTGCCGTCCGCGCCGCTGACCAAGATGAAGGAATCGTCGAACGACAGCGCCACACGCGTGGGTCCGTCCTGGAAGTGCGTGCCGTCGTGGAACTCGCCTGTGAGGAACGCGTGCGGCTGCGACTTGGTGCGGACGTGGAACTTGCCGTTTGCGAGCCCCGCGAGCACGTACTTGCGACTGAGCGAGAGCCCGAGCGACACGACCGCGGTCGCCGACTCGGTCGCGTATTCCCGCAGCGCCATCGGCTTGCCCCACTGGCACAGCACGACGGACGACGAGCCGCCGGATGAGAGAGGGCTCTTGATGCTGATGAGAAACGTGTCCGACGTGTAATAGCACGCCGTCCACGCCTGGAGCGCCGATGTGCTTCCTTCTGTGCTCTGGAAATTGGCGCGAATCGCGTCGTCCACGACCGGGTGGCCGCTCGCAACGCCAAATGCTTCGAGCGAGCTGAGCTCTTTCGTCGACAGCGGGCGCTGGCGCTGGAGCGTCCTAAACGAGCGGCTTGACAGCTTCAGTTCGTAGGTCTCACTCTCCTTGGAGCCGGCTTCCTCGTTTTCGCCTCCTCCCATCGAGTTCTCATTGCTGCTCTGGTTCCTCAACTCTGCGAGCTCCTCGAGCGACCCGTCCATTGGGACCTCGTACTCGACCACGACGCCGTCCTCCGTGGTGAGCAGCAGAGCCTCGTTGTCCTCCCGCCAAACGAGCGAACTGATCCCTCCTTCGACTTTCTGGAAGCCCAAGGGCACGTAGTCGGGCGGGAACCGGGCAAGCTTGGACGTCTTCGGATTGGGAACGGCCTTGAACAGGAAGAAGGTGCCGTCGGAGCTCGCCGTCGCCAGAAAGACACCGGAAGGACTGAACTGGAGCGCCGTAATGCGGTCGCTGTGGGGCTTGAAGACGTTCGTGCGCACAAACGACTGCCGCGCGAGATCAATGAGCAGCACACGCACCAGGCCGTCGCTGAAGCCGACCACCACTTGGCGGCTGCCCGTACCAGACACGTTCGTGGGCATCGCACTCGCGCTCGGAACCCATGAAATCGCCGTCGCTGCGGCTGTCCAGTGAACCGGCGCTCCATCGCTCTCGCTCTTGCAGAACACAGTTGTTGATACGGCGAATAGACACGTTCGCTGGACATAATCCCAGGCACGGACGCTGCCGTCATGGCCGCATGAGACCGCGAGATGTTCGTACGGCGAGCATGCCACACCCGCAGCGCGGCCCGTCGGGTTCTCCACGTAGTCCATCACGATCTCGTACGACTGGCCATCCGCGTTCATCGTGTTCGGGTCGAGCAGCAGGAGCAAGTGGATCGCGCCGTCCGCGCTCTGGACGAGGTACCGGTTCTCACCGCACCGCACGACCGCTCGAATGTCGAGCTGCGGCTGCACGAGCACGTGGCGCTTCATGGGCACGAGCGCGAACTGCTCATCGGGTGGTACGTCCGCCTTGTCGATGGCGTCGAAACTCCAGAACTTGACGGTGCCGTCGCTGCCTGCCGTGACGATCTGCTGGAGGTCGGGCTCGTACTGGACAACGTGGATACTTCCGGCGTGCGGCAAGTGGCGCCGAGACGTCATGATCTCGCACTTGATGAAGTTGCCGTCCCACAGCAGCAGCACGCCACGCTCCGTTCCGGAAAGAACCTTCTTGTCGGGCAGCACGCAGAACGCCTCGATGTCACTCAGCTCGCTCTTGCCAAACTTGCCAATGTCGCCCTGGAGCTTCAGGCCTGTGAACGTCGACGCCATCTTCCAGAAGCGAATGTGGCCGACGCCGCTCGTCGTGAGAAAACCCGCGTCATTGGGCGCGAACCGCACGCTGAACACGTCTTGACCAAAGGCTTTGCAACGCAAGATGGTTTGCTGCTCCCGCCAGTTCCACACCGTCAAGAGATAGTCCGGCGAGCCACCCACGGATGCAAGCGTCTCGCCGTCTTGGCTGAAGCACACGCTGCTGTACGAGAGCTCGGTGCCGTTGCGCAGCACTCGGCAGACGCGACACGGCGGGTACTGGTAGATGCAGATCGACGGCTTGATGCCTTTCTCGGCGACTGCAAAGAAGCGCTTTGACGGGTGGACAGCCAGCGCACCGATACCCGCACCGCTCACGCCAAAGAGGTACTTGCGGTGCACGACGCCGGAGGCTTCTTGCGTGGTGTCCGCTGCGAGCGTGATCAGCTGCACGGTATTGCCTGCCGCTGTGAGCACGATGCCACCATGGTGGCCATCGAGCGGCGGTTCGAGAACATGCACGAAATGGCGCTTGCCTTGGTCCAGTCCGCACATGTCGCCGAAGACGAGGTGGTCGCGCGAAATTTCCCACGACTGAAGCGGCCGAACAAGCTCCGCGCCCGCATACGCCGAGGATTCGTCCAGGAGCGGGTCATTCTCGATCGAGACCACTGTCGACGTCGTGGGGCGAGACGGCGACGTGGACTCCTCGCGTGCTACTTCAACTTCATCTTCCTCTTCATCTTCTGGGCCCCCCGCGCTTGTCGAGGCTGCGCCGCCCGTGTCGCTCGCTGGGTCGTCTTCGCCTGGCGAAGCGTCGTCCCCGCCGTCGGTCACCTCCGCTCCTTCAGCACTTGTCTCTTCCGCCGGAGATGCGTTCTCGACAAGTCCCTCTCCTGTCGGCTCCGCCATCGCGACACCTGCGTCCTCCGCAGCGTCACTTGGATCGCTCATTGCTGCTTGCGGTCTCTTCGTGTCTGCTTCTCTCCTGCACAACACACACACACACACTCGCCCAAGGCAACGCTTTACCACGACCTTTCACGGCCCGACCCTTTCCGGATCCTGGCCTCTCTCACACGTCACTGACGTATATAACGCGCATGGTATATAAAATAAGAAGCATATCAGTCGAGACACTGTCCCTGCTCACCTGGGGCGATGCGTGATAGGCCACGCTACTCGGCCCGGATCACGTCCAGCAGTTGGGCATTGTAGTACTGCGCGGCCATCTGGATGCGCGAGTACATTTGCTGGAGCTCGTGCAGTTCTCGCTGGAAACGGAGCTCGTCCTCGCGCATCTTACGCTCCAGCTCGCGCGCCGTGTCCTTGGCGGCGGCGATGCGCTGGCGCGCGTCCGAGTGGGAGCTCTCGAGCTGCGCGAGCTCGTCCTGCGCCGCACGGAGCGCGTGGTCGGCGGCCTGGTCCTTGATCTTGGACTCTTCCTTAAAGTGCTCAAAGTGCTCGCGCTTCTGCTCCGCGAGCTTCTCGAGCCGCTTGCGCTGCGAGATGATCTCGAGCACCTTTCGCCGGTTCTCCTCGATCTCCTTGGTCTGCGCCTTGACCTGCTCCTTGGCGTCCTTGCACTTTTTCATGTCGCCCTCGATCTCCTCCATGAGCTCGATGATCTTGGTCATGTCCTTCTCCGTGCGCGTGAACGTGTCCGTGTACATCTTGAGCTCGCGCAGGCGGCGGTCCATGGCGCCGAGCTCCTCCTTGGCCTCCTCGAGGTTCACGGCGATCGTCGAGATCTCCTTCTTGACGCGCTCGGGCGAGTTGACGATCTTGGAGTGGAGGTCGCTGATCTGCTTCTCGGCCTCGATGATGTTGAACGCGTAGCTGGCCATCTCGTCCTTGAGCTCCTGGTACTGGGCCTTGATCTCGCTCGTCTCGTGGCGCAGCACGGCCTGGCGCTTGTTGAGCGCGTTGATCTCGGCCTCGAGCGCCGCGTTCTCGTCCGTGAGCTGCCGCACCGCCGGCTCCTCGGCCGCCTGCTGCCCGCGCAGCTCCGCCAGCTGCCGCCGCAGCGCCTCCTGCTCCTCCTGCAGCGCCTGCCGCTGCGTCGTCAGCGCCTCCTAATCATACACATCCCCCGTTAAAACCCATCGTGTTCGGCCCCCCAACGACACGTTGTACGATCCAATACAAGAACAAACAAATCGCACCGTCTCGCGCGTGAGCGCGCCGAAGGCCTCGACGCGCTCGTCGCGGAACTTGGCAAAGTTGATGAGCGCGCTGAGCTGCCGGCGCACGCGCTTGGGCTGGGGCGCCAGCAGGTCCTTCATGCCAAAGTCGTACACGCCGCAGCACGCCATGAGCTTGCTGGCCTGCCGGAAGAACGTGAGCTCCGGGATCGACTCCTCGTGGAGCTCCGGGTAGCTCAGCACGCTCAGACCGGCGAACTGCGGCTGGCTCATCTCCTCGCGCGACACGCCCATGGTGTTCTCGAGGAACGCCTCGAACACTTTCCGGAGCGCCTGGACGTCGCAGTTGCGCACCTCGTCCTCGGTCACGGGGATGTGCATCTCGCGGATGCACGCGATGATGTCGCTGGGCTTGAGCAGCGGGAACGAGTACGTGTGCTGCGCCGTGGCGCCGCCAGCGGCAGGCGGCGGCGGCGGCGCCATGGCGCCGTGGCCCAGCGAGGTCTTCATGGTGCGGTGGGTTGGTGGGTTGTTGGTGTGTTGGCGCCAAGTGTTGGGGGCGAGTTCCTTTTTGAACAAAAAGAGATGCGGACACGTGGTTGGTTGAAAGTAGGATTTTATACGCATTCGAGTGGAGGATAATCGGAGGGTTTCATGGATCTGGATTGGCGCACGGTAGACGATTATTGACCAATGGGATTGCGATAGAAGGGTGATGGGGATGGAAATCTTCTTGCCGCCAGTGTGGCTCTGGCGAGCGGATCAGAATCTTCCTTCCAGCACGTCCGAACCGGCAAACGCGTCCACCATGGCAGACGCCGTGCCAGCGCCAGCGCCCGTGGCAGTGCCCGTGGCAGTGCCAGCGCCAAGCGCCGATGGCAGCAAGAGCAACAGACGTCCGCGCAGCTCCCGTGGCGGTGGCGGTGGCAAGAACCGCGCGGCCGAGGCCGCCGAGAGCGACCGCGTGGCGCCCACGAGTGGCCGCGCGCGGCCGCCGCGCGGCACGGCCACCGCCGGCGAAGCCACGGCAGAGACGCCCGCTGCGGCCGGGGACGCCACGCCTGCCACGGCTGCCAAGCCGCCGCCGCGCGAGCGCAAGCCACGCGAGCGCAAGCCCCAGGCGGCCGACGGTGCCGCGGACCGCACGCCGCCGCCGCCGCCCTCGTCGGCGTCCGGAACGCGCGACGCGAAACCCGCTAAGAATCCGCCGCCGCGCAAGTCGGAGCCCACGAAGAGCGAGACCGCCGTAGCGGCCGAGGCTGCCGGCGACGACAAGGCGCCGAGCACGAAGAAGAAGAAGAAACGCGCCAACAAGCCCACGAAGGCGGCGCGCGAAGCTTCACGCGACGACGGAGCGACCGACGACGACGACGACGACGAGTCGGAGGCCGCGCAGGCCGCGGCCGTGGACTGGTCGACGGCCGCGTGGTTCTCGGGGGGCGACGCGGACCTGGGCACGGGCTACTGGCTGCTCACGCGCAGCTACGCGTGCAACGACGCGGCCGTGCTGGCGAGCGAGGCGCTCGTGCGCCGCGCCGTGGCGCTGCAGAAGCTCCACGCGCGGCTCAAGACCGAGCTGCTGCCGCAGGACGACGCCGAGGAGGAGGAGGAGGAGGAGGAGGAGGAGGAGGAGCGAGCGCCAGGCGGCGGCGACAGGGCCAAGCCCGCGCGCCAGGAGTGGACGACCGAGCAGATCCTGGACGCCGCGGTCGCGGCGGTGCCACCGTCTGCCGGGAGCGACGAGGCCGACCACAAGCAGGCGCCCGGCAGTCGCAGCGTGGTCGTGTCGCTGCTCGAGGGCGAGGTCGTGGACGCCGCGACGGAGCTGCTGATCGGCCGCGTCGGGCGCGAGTCGCTGGCGCTGCTGGTGCGCTGGGAGGCGCATCTCGCGTCGCTGCTGCCGGAGCCCTCCCCGGATAGCTCGACGCCCGCACGTGCAAAGGGGGAAGCGCAGCGCACCGCGGCGGACGCGGCTGGAGGCGGTGCCTTGAGTGGCGAAGAGGACCAGGAGGAGCAGGACGAAGCCGAGGACGAAGCTGCTGAGAACGGTGCTGGTGGCGACGCCCTAGACGAAGGGGATGAAGGTGCGGCCGGTGCTGAAAGCGCTGAAGCCACGGCTGCCGCTCCTACCGAGCCGGGCGCGGTCGTGCTGCCCCCGCCCCGCCCGCGGAGACGCCGAAACGCCGGTGGCGCCACCAGCGCCGTCGCGCACGCCAAGGCGCAGGTCACCGCGGCCATCGCGTTCCACCGCTCGTACGAAAGGCTGACGAGCGCTGCGGCGTCTGAAAACCTCTTCGACGGTTCGGCGGAGGCGTCCGCGGCCAACCAAGAAGCGCAGTGGACGCAGGAGATCGCCGATATTTTCGAGGCCACGCGCGTGACCGCGGCGGACGAGGCCAAGCGCAAGGGCGTGGCGGCGCAAATCGAGACGGCGTTCCGACGCTCGCCGCAGTGGCGCCACCACGAGGTGCTGCTCTTCGGGAGCTCGCTGTCCAAGTTCGGCTCCAAGACCTCGGACCTGGACCTGTGCCTGCGCGCGACCAACGTGGACCCGGAGGACGCGAGTACGACCATGAGCGTGCGCGAGCTCAAGCTGCGCATGCGCCGCACGCAGCAGCAGCAGGACGGCAGCGTGCCAACCGACGACGGCACCTCACGGAACGACGACGCGCCGTTCCTGAAGGAGCTGCTGGACAAGTCGCTCAAGACCGTTGAGGCGCTCGCCAACGCGCTCGCGAAGCAGCGCAAGAAGACGGCCAACAAGAGCGACGCCAAGCTCCAGCGGTTGGTGTTGCTGTCGGCCCACTGGCGCGCGCTCGTCGTGGCGCTCGAGTTCTTCCACGGCAAGCTGGTGGGCGGCGGCGGCGGCGGTGGCGCGGACTCGGGCGCCAGCAAGCAGCGCGAGGCCAAGGCCGCGGCCGCGGCGTACCACGCGGCGCTCCACAAGCAGCAGAAGAAGCGCCAACGGGACATCTACGCGGCCTCGGCGCTGCTGACGCGCAACGGCTGCGACGTCGACCTGGTCGTGGCTCACGCGCGCGTGCCCGTGATCGGCTTCACGCACAAGGCGAGCGGCTTCGAGTGCGACCTGTGCTTCGAGAACTACCACGCGTGCGTCAACACGCTGCTGCTGCGCACGTACGCCGAGTGCGACGACCGCGCGCGCATGCTGGGCATCGCGATCAAGCACTGGGCCAAGCGGCGCGGGCTCAACGACGCGTCGCTGGGCTATTTGAGCTCGTACAGCTTCATCCTGCTCGTGATTTACTTTTTGCAGCACAAGGCCCGGCTGCTGCCCAACCTGCAGCACCCCGAGCTGCTGCGCGAGGCCAAGGTCGAGCCCGTGAAGCTCAAGGGCGTCGACGTGTCCTTCTGCGGCGATGTGGGCAAGGCCCGGGCGTTCCACGCCGCGCAGCTGGAGAAGACACCGCCCGCTCTGAACGACGCGACGGTGACCGTGGGCTCGCTCCTGCTCGCGTTCTTCCGCTTCTACGTCGAGGAGTTCGATTTCAGCCAGCACGTCGTGAGCGTGCGCCACCCGGAGCAGCCGATGGCCAAGCGCAGCCGCTGGGGCAAGCACAAGCTCAAGACCTGGCGCTTCAGCATTGAAGACCCGCTGGAGCTGGACCGCGACCTGGGCAGCGTGCTCCAGTTCCGGTGCCAACAGCGCATCGTCACGGAGATGAAGCGTGCGCTGAAGCTGCTGCGAGGCGGGCAAAGCTTCGAGACTTCGGTGTGCGAGGCCGATCCGGACGCCAAGAAGAACGAGAGCGGCAAGAAGACCACCAAGAAGGTAGCCAAGAAGGATCCGCAGCCCAAGAAAGCGGCGGAAAAGAAGGACAAAAGGGGAGGAGGAGGAGCCGAGCGGCACGGGAAGAGAGCCGCCCCCACGGAGGCCAAGAAGCCGGCGACTGCGGCCGACGACAAGAAGCCCGAGTCGCGTCGAGACCGCCGCTCTGATCGGCATCCCGCGCCAGAGAACTCGGCGCCTAACAACGCCACGACTGCGGTCGGAGCGAACAGCAGCCAGCAAGGCGAAGCGACATCCCGAGAGCGTGGTGGCCACGAGAAAGGCGGTCGCAGACGCCCGCGTGGGGATGGTCCCAAGCCAAAGGACGCAGTGAATGCACCCAAGCCCGCCGAAACGTAGTGCTCATCCCACAAACGCGTTCCAGACGAAGCCACGGGCGTGTGCACCGTCCATTAGCGAGGTATCCTAGCGTCCATAACAAGGGTTCTGTTTGTTCGTCACCGCTTGCTCTTGGCTTGTACGAGGGGCGCCACAGTGCCGAGCTGCTTGTGAGGGTGCTTTGGCGGCGGCAGGCTGCTGAGGCTGTACGCTGCCAGTTTGGGCTCGAATCGCGCGACGCGGAGACTCGCCGATTCCCCCTGGACCTGGCGGTCTTGTTTGCTGGCGGTTTTTAACGGCGAGAGTCGTCGCTTCACTTTCGCGCCAAGTCGCTGCTGCAGTGCCATCGACGCTGCCGTGGAGAGCCGGCGCTCTGTCACGACGGCGATCGCCGCGCTCTCTCCATCATCGGTCCCTTCCAGACTCTCGCTTAGCGAAACATCGGTGTCCGCCGT
>JAMFLL010000528.1:16093-28402 GCA_027475725.1 Pythium rhizo-oryzae
GTTGAAACACCATGCAAGGGCGCTTTGACAACTTGTTTTTCGATTGTCGGAATGACAACGATCGGTTCCTCCACTCGTGCGGACGGTGTGGCCGATGATGCGGCGGTGTCGACGCGACGAGAGGTTGCGGTTGGAGCCGGGCTCTTGCCCCTCGAGTCAGCGGCCTCCGGCTTGGTCGGCGACAGTCGTTCTTTCGGCGGCGACGAATGACCGTAGTGGCGGTGGGGAGCGGTTGGCGCGGCTAATGCAACTGCCGCATGTTCCTTCTGGAGCGTCATCCGTCGCTTGTGCTCTTCGTGCACGATTTGCCGTTCGTACTCTTCGTTTATATGCTCTTCCATGAACTGCCGGCGCCAAGCTTGAGCCTCTTGGTCATTATCCAGCGAGGCAGAGCCCACGTGGGATCGTGTATTTTTGATCGACGCCCCCGTCTTTGCGATCAGCGTCTTGCGAGGTGTTACGTTCGGGAACTGGATGTAGATATTCGCAAAGGAGTCGAGTTGCTCGTCTGACGGAGATTCGTTCAGGACCGACGCTAGATGCCTCTCTTCGAGTGCGCCATCGGTACCGATGGCCCCATGTGCGCGTTCCAACAGATTATTCTCGCCGTCTTCTCTTCCCACAGGCTCAAGCGATGACACACTGAGAAATGCAGTCGGTTTTGGCGTTGGGCCTAGCGGACGAACACCCACCACTACTGGTTCTCTCGAACGCATGCCTGCTACACTATCGGACGGTGAACCACGCGTCGCAGACTTGTAGGCATCGAGCGCCATCATGCTTGCACTTTGCCGCAACGAAGGGATTGATCCATCGATAAAGAGACCCGAATTCGGTTTCTGGGGATCATGTCTGAGCAGTTCTTGTAGCGATAATGTGTGAGTCATGTTCGGTTTGTCGACAATGTACACACCGTCGTACAGCCCTCCAACACGGCGCTGGTGTTGGTGGCGCGTCGACTCGTCAACAGAGCTTTTTGAGGTCTGGAATCCACGCGGTAACAACAAAGCCGAGCTCCGCTGCATGTAAACGCGCAGCATATCCTGAAGGCCCGGCGACACTTCTAGTTTGTAGTCCTTGCAGAACGAAGGGATCTCACGAAACTTGAGCAGCGATTTTGTGCGGACACCAACGATATACAGCATAGCCCAGAAGTCCAAGTAGCAGATGCGACCGTCGCCCTGCGCATCCGCAAAGCGCTTTCTTGAGGCGAGGATGGTATTCTCGAACGTCAGCGAATCTTGGTAGCGCTTGGCCCCTGCGGCTTCTTGCTCTGAAAGATGCTCATTCGGCCACAGATATTTGAGACGACGAAGGATGTCTTCAAAGTCGGTCACCTCTGCGAGCCCCACACGCTCATGATCGTAGAATACAAAACAACTTAAAATGAGGCGCAGCTTCTCGAGCACCGTCGCCAGCGGTTGATCTTGTCCGGGAAGCTCGTGCGCAGCAGCTAGTGGTTCGATGAAGAGAAGTCGCTCAGTAGTTCGCAAGTCCGTTGTTTGCTGCTTCCACTCGCCAACCAGAAGGCGAAGCAAGCGATGCACTTCAATCCATCGGATCCCCTCATCTTGCTCGTCGTGCGATTTAGTGTCGTCATGGCGCGGCTTTGTCGGAGACCGCTGGGCATAGTCTTCCATGTACATGAGAATATTCTGCAGGTAACCAGGGCTCACCAACGGGTAGACGAGCACTTCTTGCGCACAAAACAGTGCGTTTGTGAGCGAGGCGAACTGCCAATGCGTCGCCTTGGACGATTCGACACTTGAGTCCGAACTTCCGAGGATCGGGTCTCCGTTCACGACCATCTCGCGCGCGTACAACCAGCTATGGGTGACAACACAAAGGGCGACCATCTTGTGCGGCACCTGCTCATCAAGATCAGGGCGCTGAAAAAGCGCGAGTAGCTCTCCGAATACAGCAACGGCATCCATCTCTCGCACGAGATGGCACATCGACACGAACAATAGCTTGAGCTTGCTCTCCACGATGTGTTGAACGCCGAACTTGTGCTGAAACAGCTTCCAAAGCGCCGCATGGATCGAAACCTCGCTTTCTGATTGCACACTCTTATCGTCGTTCTTGTAGAGCAGTCGATGCGCTGGTTCCATCATCATCTCGTACACCTCGGCAATAATTCCGAGGATCGTGCGCGCCGTGAAGTGCGGTTTGTAGTCTTTGCTATGAAGTTGAACTCGGTGGCACCATTGACCACAACTGCCGCATTTCACGCTGCGAGGCTTCTTTGCTGCTTCGGCGCTGTCGCCCTTATCCCACTGAATGATCAGCTGCGAATCCGCACACCAACAAAACCCACTCGTCCACATTGACTGGAAGCTTGGCGATAAGTGCATCCGCTGAAGAAGCTCTCGATCCGGCAAACCAACGACTGGGGCTGTCATTACGGATTTGGTAAGTGGCTCCTTGCGTCGTCTTCGGCGTCGAGTTGAATGATTTGTCGCCCGATCTATGTTCCCTGTTGAACCGCCTTCGTCATTGCAGGATTCACTGACATTTGCCGACTCCTGGTTGGAAGCTGCCGGTGACACCCATTTGACGAACTTCTCGCCCAGTAAGTTGTACGTAACGACAGGGATTCGGGCGTCGGACGGCTTTTCACTCAAAGCACGAGTGGCCTTTTTGCGTGGCTCAGCTAGTCTCTTCAAGGACTCTCGTCGCGCCATTTTGGGAGGCATTTCAGACTTTACCCCAACACATTCGTTGGCACCGCCGGGCTCTGTACTGCGCTGGATCTCAAGTAGCAGTGCCGTCGCCTCGGACGCAGTCAGGCGCGTCTTGGGATCAATCTTACGTTCGTGGAGGTGCTTGCGGATCATAAAATCTGGCCTCATACGCTTGCTGAACGGTAGATGATGCATGGTCAGGAAATGGCTGAGACTTTCGGCAGCAATCGTGCCGGACGACCCACATGTGGCGACATACTGACGAACGTAAAGAGAGATCACCTCACCATCCACGGGAGACTCGTAGACTTGATCTGTCATCCATCCATCCAGTGGGCCGGAATTTCCGGAGCGAGAAAACGGAGCGAAGGATTCGATTGATGCCACAGAACCTGGCACAATGACGCTGGGAATGCTGATGACACTTTCCTCATGTTGCGAGGTTGGGGTGCTTGCTTGTGTCGGAGATCGGGGAGAGCTATCTTCAGGTTGAACAGGGTCTTGTTGACGGCCAGTCGACAATTCATCCACTCCGTCTGCACTCTCCATTGCGTTAATCTCAGCTTGAGATACGACCTCTGGACCCAGCACAGGACGATCCGCTTCTCCTGCATCTATCCCTTCTTCGAGCGTGAACCAGCACACTTCATCCCTAAGAGCGACGAGTACGACGCTCCCGATGACGCAACAGTCGATGACAGGCCCGCCAAGTTCGAAGAAGCGCAGCTCTTCAACTCGGTTCATGTCAGGCACCACCACCCAGAACACGATCGTCATGTCGAGTGACGCAGTGACAAACTTCAAGTCGCCCACGTCCACAATCGATGAAACTCTTCGCTCATGACTCCCGGCAGCTTCGAGCTGTACGAGAGTGCTCGACCCATCTTGTGTGGCCTTGGTATCATCTTGCCAGGCAGCGATTGCACCGTCTTCATAGCCCACGATAATCACGTTACCGTCGTCTAATACCTGTACACACGAGCAAAGCATCCCCAAGCGCGTTCCACCGGCACCAGAACTAGCCGCTGCGTTGATATGCTGAAGGAGCTTCATTGACGGCATCTCCCAAACCTTCAGTATTCCATCAGCACCCATCGACACAAAAGCATGCGAGGACGCGGAAAGCGCGATCAGATCCACAACGTGCGCTGAATGGGCAGGCGGGTGACAAATGGCAACGGATGCCTCCAAAATGAGGCGGACGTTGCTGGAACTGTTGAGTAAACTTTTCGTGACGCGCCAACCAAAGATGGCGCCAGTCGCTGTACCAGCGAGTACAATGTACCGAGCTGAAGAATCGTCGGCACATGTGCGGGCCGTGGTGGATCCTAGAGAAGAGGGGGGCTTAAGCAAGCCACCCCAGGATTGCTTGTTCGCACTTGGTATAGCATAATTTTTATCTTTCCTCAACACACCGGCTGGACCGTTTGTGACTGCGAGAGCCGTGATGTCGACGTCAATGCGAGGGTCTTGAAGCAGAGCCACGCGTAGAGTCGTACCACAATCTTCACCATAGACCTCCACGACACCAGAACTCCAACCGCACAGAATCCATGCATCGTCTGAGTTGACAGCACACACTTGCAATCGAGTCAAGCTGGCTGACACGCTTGACTGGAGCTGCGTTGGAGGCAGCAGGCTGCAATGCGTCGGTGCAGAGATCTTTGTACTGCGGGGGTCCATGCTAGAAATGTGCAATCGATGGTAGTTGGAGCTTCCACTGAAGCACACAATCGAAAGGGATCCGCCGTGGTGCGGAAGTGAGTGTAGCGAAAATATTTCTTCGCCTTGGGGAACATCATGGACAACTTGTAGGAGCGCCTGAATCTTGACTACATGAATCATGTCGCCTCGGGTAACCACAAGGAGACTCTCCTTGTAGCTGCCCATGTGAACTGCGATGCAAAGCGGAATCGTTCGTGTCCAATCGCCCATCGTACCACGCTTTCTTCTCTTCTTGACCCCTCTTCGAATCTCGCTCGCGGGATCCACGTCAAGTTCTCCCAAAAAGTCAAGTTGGGGTGGAGCGGTCGTCGCTGCCGCGACCGGTGCACTGAATCGCCAGTGCCGTGTGTGGCCACTCGCCCTCTCAGTCGTATACAGCATAGCAGTCTCCAAATCGACACCGCTTCCCATCGCTGATGACGCTGGCTTGACTTCGATGATCGCGACCGCCGATCTGTGCGATGAAGCCGAGTCTCCGGCGGGTGCGAAAGTCTGTGGGTTGTCGTCTTCTGGATTCGGTTTACGAGCCATGTTCCACACCTTGAGTCGCCCACTCGTGTGGCCAGTAAAGAGCCACTGGCCACTAGGCGACGCGGAGAGACTGGTTATGTGGTCCCGTTCATGGACGATGCGTCGCGCAAGCGCAAGCGTGCCTTCGCTGCTCTCTCGCCACTCCAGCACGATGCTGTTTCCTTGTGCTCCGACGCCGTCACCATTGTCGTCGTCATAAATACACACGCCGGAGCCAAACAATGCGTGGAGACATGGCGCAGCGCCAATACACTCGATGGCGTCGCTGTGCCAGAGCGTTGAGCGCGTCATTTTCTCCACGCACAGCATCACGCGGTCCGGCGCGGCGTCGGCTGCACTGGTCAACGACGTCAACGACATGGCCGACATCGGGCGACGAAACGGCCGCTTGGAGATCGCGAGGAACTCGACCACGTTGCTTCGATCTTCTCCAGCGCTCGGTGGCGCTACGCGGACAGTACTTGCTCTGGACGCACTATCCCGCGTGTGGCTCGGCCACGACGCAGCCACGCGCGATGCCAGCACGAGCCGCCCGGTCGCCTCGTCAAAGCACGCGCACCGCAACACGTGCGCGAGTGGCCCCGTGTACACCACGAGCTTCCGCAGCGACGCCGGCTCGAGGAACACGACGCTGTAGCCCGTGGGGACGGCGTCCGGCTGCAGCGCGGCCGAGGGCACATCGCGGAAAGCGCTGTACACGCAGATGAACACGTCGAGCTCGTACGCGTAGAAGAGCGACACGCAGCGCAGGACGGTGGATGTGATCGGATCCCCCGTGGGCACCGCCTCTGGTGGTGGCTTCGCGCCCTTCTTGGCGCCCGGAGGCGGCGGTGGGGGTGGCGGCACGGGCGGTGGCGGGTTGTCCGCGTCGAACAGCGGCGCCCACCGGATCTCGCGGCGCAAGCTGAACAGCCGCAGCGCGTGCGGCTTGAGCGCGTGGGAGTCGTACGTGAGCAGGTGGTGGCGCCGCGCGTCGTAGGCCGCCGCGTCGATCGCGATGGCGCCGCACGAGAGCTGGTGCCGCAGCTGGAGCGTCGGCTTGAACGCGCCCGCGGGCGCCATCCTCGCCGGATCCGAGAGATGAACCCACCAGCAGACGCCGCGTGACCTGCTCTATCCGATGAGCCGTCTCACAGAGCCGACGGACGCGAGGCGCGCGCGCTACGCCGCATCAACGAGCACGGCTTTCCCCCTGCTGGTGGCGGATTATTATCCGCCAAGCTTCAAGGAGCGACCAACCGGGCAACTTTCCGTTTCCATCCAGACCCGTGGAATGTCGACAATATCGACAATATTGACAGATGTCCATATTAGTTTCCCTTGTTCTCGAGAAAGTGCGAAGAGCTCCTTCCATTCTCCGCAATTCCCCCAGTCGCGAAGAAAGCAGCGCCATCTATGAACAAGACCCGCGTCCCCACGCCATCCACCGCCGACGCGACGGACCCGACGGACCCGCGGCTGCTCACGAGCGTGCGCGTGGTGGCGCGCGCGCGCGACGCGCTGCTGCGCTGCCCGCACGTGGCGCAGCACATAAGCGACCTGCTCGACTGCTCGGCGCAGTGGAGCGTGCCGTCGGCCGCGCGCTTCGGGTACCTGCACCTGCTCCACCGGCTCGCGGCGTACCGCGGCCGCGCGCTGGACGCCAGCGAGGTCGTGCTGGCCATGCGCAGCGCCGTCAAGCGCGGCCACCTCAACGTCGTCCAGTGGCTCTACGCGAACCTGCCGCCGACTATCCTGCCGGGCAACATCATGGACTTTGCGGCATCCAACGGCCAGCTCGAGATCGTGCGGTGGCTCCACGAGAACACCAATGAGACGTGCTCGACGCGTGCGATGGACCGCGCCGCGCGCTTCGGCCACGGCGCCGTGATCGCGTGGCTCCACGCGAACCGCACCGAAGGCTGCACGCCCGCGGCCATGGACGACGCCGTGTGGGACGGCCACCTCGACGTGATTCGGTTTCTCCACGAGAACCGCTCGGAAGGATGTACGACGGAGGCGATGGACCGCGCCGCGTGGAAGGGCCACTTGGAGATCATCCGGTTCCTCCACGAGAACCGCACTGAAGGTTGTACGACCTCGGCGATGGACAATGCCGCGTGGGAAGGCTACCTCGAGATCGTCAAGTACCTGCACTTCCATCGTCCCGAGGGCTGCAGCAAGAGTGCCATGACGATCGCGGCCGTGTACGGCCACTTGGAGATCGTGCGGTTTCTCCACGAGCACCGGACCGAGGGCTGCTCAACTCACGCGATGGACGGCGCGGCCGCCCACAACCGCTTGGACGTGGTCAAGTTTCTCCACGAGAACCGCACCGAGGGCTGCACTGTGCGCGCCATGGACAGCGCTGCGCAGGAAGGCCACATGGAGATGCTCGAGTTCCTCCACGCGAACCGGACCGAGGGCTGCAGCAACGACGCCGCGCTCGGCTGCATCGAGCGCGGCCGCCTGGACGTGCTCCAGTGGCTCTGGCGGCGGTACGCGAGCGCGTTCGACGTGGAGATGCTCATGCTGCGCGCCGAGGCGATGGGCGCTGTCGAGGCGCTGGCGTGGCTGGAGGCGACAGACGCTGCCGTGGCGGTACGGGCGGCGCAAGAGGAGGCGGAGGCCGCCACGACCGCCGTGCCGTTGGTGCCAGAGACGCGAGAATAGTGAACGAGCGTGGTGGAGTGGCTGCTGTAAGCCCAACACGAGTTGCCGTGCTGACGAGGCAGCGGATCAGAATGGGTGTGGAGCGAAGCGGCTGCGGCGGTAGACGAGGGGCACTCGTATTTCCCGATAACGCGTCGTGTTCGCTTTCTATGTATAGTGAGACAGTGTGAGGAGGAGCAAACAGCGACAAGTACCGGGCAACCGTTTAGTCTATTTATCGCTCCACACCCCCACCCTCATCCTCGAGGCCGGATCCGCGTCGTCGTCGTCGTCACTGTTGCGTTCGGGTTTCCCAGAACCTTGAGGAGGTGAGGGAACGACATCCACTGCACTGGGCTGCTCGGTGAGAGTGCCAGCCCAGCCCAGCGATGTCCCCGAAAGGACCCACTTCGGAACTCGCCCTGTCGCCTCACCACCAGCCTTACCAACCGCCACCGCCACCGTCACCATCATGGGGTGCGTGAACTCGATCAACAAGGCGTCCAGCGGCATGAAGTTCTCCAAGCAGTACTGCCGCGTCGTGAAGAAGTACCTGCCGCACTTCGTGTTTGACGAGCCGTCGAATGAGCAGGACCGGCTCACGGCGTTTGCGCACTGGGAGAAGACCTACAAGGACACGATTCACTCGGAGAAGACGGCGGCCGACTCGCCCGTGGGCAAGCTTTACGCGGCGTTCTACCAGTACCTGTTCGACCACGCCTCGCAGCTCAAGCCGCTCTTCCGCGCGTCCCACGCCGTGCAGAGCCGCGTGCTCACGCACATCAGTACCGGCATGAAGAGCCTGCTGTCGTCCGAGGATCTCGTGCAGAAGGTCATGCACCTCGCGATCGTGCACATGAAGATCGGCGTCAAGCCTGAAGACTTTGACCCGCTCGGTGAGGCGCTGATCAACGCCATGAAGCAGACCACGGGCGCGGCGTGGGACGAGCGCACCGAGACGGCGTGGCGCCGCATCTACTGCCACGCGTCGATCCTCATCCTCATGAACATCCCGAACGTGCAGATCGACTTGGACGACTTCAAGGAGGACGACGAGAAGCCGTAAGGAGGAAGGATGGAGGAGCAAGTGGCTCAGTAGCTTTTTCATTTAGCTTTTAAAACATCAACAACGTCAGACATGATGCCCTACTTTTCGAGAGCATCGCCAGCTCGTTGGCCCAGCTTCCCGGACCGACGGGGTCGCTATCGGTTCGCGTGGCATCGTAGACTTCGACGATGGTGGCGGGGCTCAGTTCGTAAATCTGACGAACCTTGGCCTGAACCGTGCCGCCGAAATAAGCTGGGGACCACCTTCGCTTGACTTGATACCGCTAGCTACTTCCGAGGGTGCGAATGGGACAACATAGAACAGTTCATATCGGGAAGACACGGAATACTTACCTTGGTTTTGGCTGGAAGGATAGCATGAAAGCTCTGGGATCGCATGAAAGCTCTGGAGCCAGAATCCGGTTACAGAATGCAATAGAGCAGGGCTCGGGTCGCCAAAGTAGCCAAAATACACACACACACACACACACACACACACACACACACACACACACACACACACACACACACACCAACGAACATAATCAATGAGGGGATCTCCCTGTGCCACCTCATCAACATCTCGCCAGTGGCACAGCGGATCCAAACTTACACTCTGATATGCACTTATGCCCGAAGCATGCACTGCCGGATGACCCGAGTCCTCAATTCCTTGGTGACAGCGCGGTGGTTCACACCACCTCAGCTCTTCACACGTTGCCGATGCCGACACGACCCGGACCAGTCACTTCAGGCTCATATAGCTTATCCAACGCCTCGTAAATCGCCGTGACGAGCTTGTTGGTGTTCATGAAGAGAAGTGTCCACTCCACAGTGTGCCCATTCCACTGCCACAAACTCGCCCCGATATTCGAAAGCACGAGAAGCGCGCTGACAAGCTTCAAATCGACTCGCCAAGACTTCCACGCCTTCAGCACGCACACGACAGCGACCACCACGACCGTCACCGCTGCGACCATCGTGAGGATGCACGCCTTCCAACCGAAAAACCACGCGATAGCTGCAAGCACACCCAAGCTAAGGAATGCGCAACGCACGAGGTCGAACGTCGTGATCGATTCGAACCAAGCCGTCCAATCGTTCAAGGCTCTGCAAAACCGACGAAGCGTGATGAGTTGTGAGATCAAAACGCAAACTTTGGGCGGTACTTACCGATTGACGTCGCTCGGTGCTATCTCCATCAAGAACGGCTGGACGGGAGGCGTCTCGAGTTCGTTTTGGGCGTCTTGCGCGTCCGTGGGCGACGTCTGTGAGACTTGCTCGCGGACGAAAGCGACGAAGTCCACCGAGTTGTTCGTACTCGCAAGCAGACGAGCCGCCGCCGTCGTGTCCTCAGTTCTTAGCGCGGTCTCCAGCTTCAGAGTGTGGCTTAGCACCATCTCATCGTGGTTCATGAGCAACGTGAACGTGTCGTCCACGCGATCGTCGTCGCTGCCGGTTTTCGAGACGCAGCACACGTCCACGGCCACCGCACGGCTTAATCTACCGGCGATTCAAATGCTTCTGTGCACCGCCTCAACATCATCGCTCGGAGCAACATCCACGTCGATGATCATGCGGCCCTTTATCCCGACAATCAGCCCGCAAACCACGGTGCTTTGCTCAAGAACGATCGATCGGTCTGCTTACCGCGAAGCCTTACCGAAACTGTGCGAGAAAGCACGTCGATGCTTCCGCGCAGGAGGCTTCTGTGGCATCATTGTGCCATCCGTGTCTCTTGCCGAGCTGAGTCTCACTTTCAATGGTTTTTGTGGGTGCCTCTTTGCGGACGATAAAATCCTCTCACTCGCGAGAGACATCTTCGAAGAGCCTTGGCTCCGTTGAGAGAATCGGACCAACAAACCCCCGCTCCCCCACAGAATCAAACCCGCACTCTCTCACTCTTGAAATCGCAGGGATACGGAGCATCGACAAAAGCACTCGTCAGCCATGGAAGACGGCGTCCCAAGTATGCGGCTCTTCTTCATCGTCGCAGGCCTGGATAACTTTGTGCCATCCGTATTGGTGGAACCGCACTACACGATCGACAAACTCTTCGAACGAATCGAGAAGAGGCTCAAAAATCTCGACAGACCTCACAAGTTTGCCGCTGCATACTCGCTCACACATGGCCGCGATGTCGGTCTCCACCAGTTTGACCCCGACTTGATCGCGCTTCAACGAGGCGACTCCGCCGTCATGGCGAAGTACCTCACGCGCGCCGCGCGGCTCGAGCCAGGGAAGACCGTGGGCGACTACTTCCGTGAGCCCATCAAGTCCGGCAGCTTCATGTTCGCGATCACGTGGACGGCCGAGTCGCACGCGCAGATGCAGCGGCTGTTTCAACTCGCGGCGATCGAGTTTGCCAAGTACCGCGTCTTCAGTCAACGCCTGAACGAGTCACAGACATCGGCGTCGGTGCCTGAGACGAAGCACGCAAGCCGAGACGAGTCGCCAAACCTCACGACGACTTCCGACGCGAAGACGACGACGTCCGACGCGAAGACGGCGCCGCAGGAGCAGGCAGAGGAGCTGAGTGTGCGAGCGGCAAGTGCGCTGGCCACGGCGGCGAGCTAGAGTTGGGTCCCGTGGAGCCGCACGGTCGCCAAGACGCTGCTGCTGTTGTGGCCGGTGGCATCACCGAAGGCGTCGGACGCCAAGAAGCGCGACTGACGCGCGGCGACGGCGCCATCCTGGCGACATCTTCTTCTTCCGCTTTCCGCTTCACGTTGTCTCTCTCTGTCGGGTGCGATTGCCCCCACATGCGACGGAAGCACCTTTACAGCCAATCCAACACGTCTATGGCACCATATACAGCCAATCCCATGGTAGTACTGGGCATGAATGGAACATCGTACCGTCTTGGAGGTACAGCGTACCATGTTTCCCTTGGCGGTGTTTCCCGCTTTCTTTTCTCCCACACAACTTCAACATTTCCCCACCCAAGCACCTCCATGGAACCTCGTCCGCGGCTCGCGCCGTCCGCTCGCGCTGCCCCCAGCGGCCGCATCGGCCGGCGCAAGTCGCCGCTGTGGGCGCATTTCGACGTGCTCCCGTCGCCCAAGTCGCGGCCGGACGCGCGCGCGCGCTGCTGCGGCGCCGTGCTCCGCTGCGCGCAGCCGGACCGCGACCTCGCGCCGCACTTGGCCGCGTGCGCGCGCGTCGACGCCGCCACGCGCATACTCGCGCAGCGCGCCATCGAACGCGCGAGCACGCAGCTCAAGACCAAGCGGCAGCAGGCGCAGCAACGCGCGGGCGACGAGACGGCCCACGCGGGCCAGCGCGAGACGGCGCCGCCGCCGGCGGTTGCTCCTTTTCCGGTTTCCATCGTCACCGAGATCCGCCCGCCGCCCACGCCAGTCGTCATCCCCGTCGACTCACAAGCGCGTGCCGTCCCAGTGCCAACGACAGCTGTACGCGTTCCGCCACCGCGCGAGGTTCCCGCCTCGGGACTGTCACCGCTGGCTATGCGGTCGGAGCCAGCGCCGGTCCTGGCGGACACGGCGGCGTTCCACTCGCTCGTGGCGCGTGCGGTGGACAGCGGGGCGCTGCCGTTCGCGATCGTCGAGCACTCGGCGTTTCTCGACCTGATCAAGGCCATCCGCCCCGACCTGAGCGTGCCCTCGCGGCGGGAGCTCGCCGACTTGCTGTGCGAGCGCGGCGAAGCGGACCGTCGCGAGCAACGCGCGCG
>JAMFLL010000529.1:0-33468 GCA_027475725.1 Pythium rhizo-oryzae
CTTGTCCAGCGCGTCGCCCATGCGCAGCGCGTACTGCTTGGCGTCGTTCATGCCGCGGCCGCTGCGCGTGACCGCGGCGTTCGCGCGCGCGCCCTGCGAGCTGCGCGCCCACGCCGAGCCGCCGCCGCCGCCGCTGCCCTTGGACATGGCGCGCCGGTACGCGTTGTTCTTGTCCCCGAAGCCCGCGCGGAAGCCGCCATTGTTGCCGTTGCCGCGGCCCGCCATGGTGCGTCGGTCGGGAGCGACTTGGTTTCCTTCGCTTTCCCTTCCCCCGCGTGTCGGTGGTTTTTTCCGTGTGGGTTTCCGCGCCACAACCAAGTGTTGGCGCGCCACTTTCATTCCCCTGTGGTATGAGCTAGTGAGATATACAGGAGGTAGGGTACGAGGTTACTGGTGTGGTACTATAGTACAGTACGATCTGTAACTGTAACCTGATGTGGAGGATGTTTGATTGGCTGAAAATGGAAAGGCACCAGTGCGTGGCAAAGGGTGATGGCGGGGAGTCCGCGGCCTCCGTGATGCTTCTCGTCGAAGCGCCCACATGGTCGCATCTCACACGCCGCCAGGGCGGAGATAATGTGCATTCGGACATCATGTGCTCAGGCGCAGTCGCTTGAAGTGCTCTTAGCAGACTGTTCAGTGCTAGCCTGCAGGCCAGAGTACTGTACTCACTGTCAAGACCGGCCCAGCCCGTACCACACTGAGAGGATTTAAAATGGGCTCCAGGGTGTCAGGGGTGAATAGAGTCGCAACGCACTGGCCGTCCGACGGTGGCATTCGTCTTCGCGCTCCACATCTCTCGATTCCCCGCCATCGTCCCCATGTCCGACCGCCGCTTTCCCGCCAACTGCCAGCAAGATGGCTACAGGAGCACAAATCCATGTGCACCACACTATCACAGGCTCCTAGCCCGTGTTTGAGCTACATTTTCGGCATTTGGCCCCCAAACTCGTCCTCAAATAATGTGCACCGCGTTTCGCGTGGCACAGCTCGCTCACCATCTCCGACCCTGACGCAGAGCCAATCTTATCGCGCGCCCTCCCCAGTGGCCGCCCCAAGTCGACGCATCATTCTGGAATTTGTCTCCACACGCCGCACTCTCCTCCAGCCTCCTACCTCCCGCCACTATGGTGCTCACGATCCGCCACCCCGCCCCCGAGTTCACGGCCGACGCCGTCGTCAACGGCGAGTTCAAGAAGGTCTCGCTCTCGCAGTACCGCGGCAAGTGGGTCGTGCTCTTCTTCTACCCGCTCGACTTCACGTTCGTGTGCCCGACCGAGATCTGCGCGTTCTCGGACCGCCTCGAGGACTTCCAGAAGCTCAACACCGAGGTCATCGGCGCGTCGATCGACTCCAAGTTCTCGCACCTGGCCTGGATCAACACGCCGCGCAAGAAGGGTGGTCTCGGCGAGATGAAGATCCCGCTCATCGCCGACGTGACCAAGGAGGTCTCGACCAAGTACGAGGTGCTGGTCAAGGACGGCGACGACGCCGGCGTCGCGTTCCGCGGCCTGTTCATCATCGACCCCAAGGGCGTGCTGCGCCAGATCACGATCAACGACCTGCCGATCGGCCGCAACGTCGACGAGGTGCTGCGTCTGCTCGAGGCGTTCCAGTTCAACGAGGAGCACGGTGAGGTGTGCCCGGCGAACTGGAAGAAGGGCAAGAAGTCCATGAAGGCCGACCCCAAGGGCTCGCTCGAGTTCTTCGAGAACGTGGACGAGCCGGCCCAGAAGAAGGCCAAGGTCGCGGCCTAGACGTGTTGTCTCTGACTCCCACGCGCCACGCCTGCGCGCTGTTCACCACATGCGAATTGCGACTGCGCACTCCAGCGGGTGAGTCCGGGCCCTATATACCCATAAACGTATTTGCTTCTATATGTTCCTCTTGTTGATTTTTGTTTCGAAGCCGAGTGCGCTTGTGAAGCAGAGAGCGGTCTCGAAGAGCAGGAACATGAAGCAGTCGCGTATCTAACTCCCGTTGTAATACTCTAGCGCACTAGGCTTGCACGTATCTAAGCAATCTCGCTGTCGATACATGCCATGCTGGGCGCACTTTCCACCGTCACGAAGCAACTTTGGAGTACATGCGCCGCGTTGGCTCGTAGTGACACAACGATGGCGACGATCCAATTAAGAGAGGTACAAGTGCATGCTCAAAGCCATGAACTCGGGTCTCATTACGAACCACGCAACTCAGGTCGAAAACCAATCCCGCCACCTTTGACAGGACATCAAGGTACGAGGATTCTTGAAATGGGTCTATCGGTGTCGTGTCGTCAGCGTCGTGGACTGTACATGTGTATAGCGTTCACGACGCGCGCTGCAGGCGGTCAGAAAGAAGACATCCGCGAGGAGATATCTCACCAAGCGCGATCGCACAGCGCTGCCCCACGCCAGAGCGCCTCCGCCTTTGGTTAGCTTGAAGTTCTATCGACAAGAATTGGCTTGGCCTGGCCTTCACTTCTCATCCCGAACTGCTCGAAGAGCAGTCTTCCAGTGATGCGCTCTGCTCATCACTAGAAGATGTCCTGAACCAGAGAGCTCACGATTGACGCGCTGGTGGTCCCTCGACTAACTCCCTTCACGATAGGCGTTTAGTCAGGATCTCCTCCTGCCCGCGACCGCAAACCCAACGCGCGATGTACGAAGCCGCTTTACAGCCAGCACGACCCAAGAAGCAGCACGGAGAGGAGGCCGTGGTACACGTGCCGATTCTGAGGCTGAGGAATTAAGGAAGCTGTTTCCTTCATCATCAACTTCAACTGCACTTGGTGCTTACGTGAACGCTGCTGTACTGTAACTCCATCCGCTGGCCACGCTCAAGCTGTCGGCCGCGACTTTAGCGCATGCCCAAGAGCTCTCGTACGGCTCTTGATGGATGTGACGCCTACAGTACGATACAATACAGTACACCAGAAGGAGACCTTCGGTCGTGGAATTCTCTGGATAGAAATGGAGTCAAGTCTGCGATTATGCGCTTGTTCGTTCTTGTTCCTGATATGCTAGAGCTGGCGTAAGACGTCGGGTTCTTCGTTCTGGTGCAGCGTGCCTCATCAATGGACGTCGAGCGGCGGTTTCGCGACGGGGCACGTGGAAAAGAACCGCGGATTCTCACGAGAGACAGGAGGGCGGTGGCGAAATGGGTGCGTCTCAGCTGACACTCCTGGACGGAATTTCTGCCCAGAAGATCCGAGAGGTGGATACTACACGGGTCAAAGACACGGAACATTTGGCATCAGACTGCGCCGGCGATCGCTCGGTTTTCCGAATGAGGCGACCGAGTCACGATTCCCTTTCGACCTTCCACGCCAACAACGTTCGTTCTTCTGAGGCTCCTACTGTAGAGTGCCACGCTGCCTATGGGTTTGTACGGTACACCCACACGATACGTGTAGTTTGCCTTCACTCGCCTCGGTAATCACTCAGCTGGCTATGGGGCCGCGACGGAGCGTGGTGGTCTTCGCTGCAGCACTGTACCGATTTATGACAGAGGCCAATGGAGCGAGCATCGGGACGGAAGGCTCGAGGCTTCCAAACAGCACCTCGTGCCACCAGCTCCTCCCTTTGTGTCGCTCATGGAGGGCCC
This sequence comes from Pythium rhizo-oryzae, assembly GCA_027475725.1. Taxonomy (NCBI): domain Eukaryota; phylum Oomycota; class Peronosporomycetes; order Pythiales; family Pythiaceae; genus Pythium; species Pythium rhizo-oryzae. The sequence continues at coordinate 3,589 of JAMFLL010000529.1, forward strand.
TTGCGTCATTCCCAATCGACTGACAGAGAGAGCAAGCGGGGGAAAGAGAAAGCCGCGTGCTGCTGTCACAACGCTTTCCATCATGAAGACGCGCTTGCACCGGATTATACCGTTAGAGAGGAGGATCAGACCTGTGGAATCGGATAGATCCTCCGGATTCGTGACACTCGGGAAACCACGATCCAGACTGCGGCGAACTGGCGCTCGCACCTCTCTAATCGGATGTGCTGGATCTGGTCGGGCACCGTTGCAATTGGATAATTCCTCGCGGGAGGGGATAACCCCTTCCCCCTCCACAAGGCACCAACGCGCAGCAGTTGAAGTTGTGAGCCAATCGTTCCCGGCGCCCTCCCTGTTCCCTCGGTCACCGACTAAAACCCAGTCTCGGCTCTGACATCTTTCACTCACGGTGGCACCCGGCAGCGCGCGAGCGACAGGCCGTCGTCCTGCATCTGGCATCCTCCACATACAAACACCAAGTGAAACTCTCGTTTTCCCTTTGTCTAGGGCACCAGAATCGAATCCGCCCTTCTCTACTCTCGTGCCACACCCCGACCCCTTGGCTAATCCATCCTCCATGGACCATGTTGTGTGTCGCCTGCCATTGATGGTCGCCGCCGGCATTCTACACTTTCGGCGGTGGCGCTGTCCTGTCGCCCGCCACCCTGACCACTCCCGGTTGAACACCACCTTCTCCATCTGCTACACACGCTGGCGCATCCCCTTGCTCCTCCTCCTCCTCCTCCGCTCCCCTCCTCCTGTTCCCTCCCCTCGGCTGCCGCCACCGCCGCCGCCACCGCTCCGCTCAGCTCTCGGAACATTCTCCATTTCGCGTCCCAAGGCTCCAGCTCCCTTCCATCGACGCCAATATGCCGGAGCCCATCACGCCCGGCTCGGTCACCGAGGCCTACGAGAAGACGGCGGCCACGCCCGCGCCGCACAAGTTCGACGGCGACGCCAGCGGCGGCAAGCGCCGCGGCTGCGCGCCGCTCACGGTCGCCAACACCCTGATCGGCGCCGGCGCGCTGCTCGGCGTGGTCGCGATCGTGTACGGCGCCGCGCTGCCGTCGGTCATCACGAGCAAGATCGAGGCCGGCGTGGCCACGTGCAAGGTCGAGGACATCCAGAAGGAGGCGTTCACGGACAACTACGGCGACTGCAAGGACTGCACGCCGTACTACTACAACCTCAACATGTTTAACGTCACGAACGCCATGGCGTACCTCGAGAAGGGCGAGAAGCTCAAGATGACCGAGGTGGGGCCCTACGCGTACCGCCGCCGCCAGATGAAGGTGGACGTCAAGCTCTCGGACGACAAGAACGAGATCAGCTACAAGCTCTACACGTACCACACGTTCGACGCCGACAAGTCGTGCACGGGCTGCAAGGACACGGACGAGGTCATCTCGCTCGACCTCGGCTACATCAACGTCATCTCGCAGGCCGGCGGCGAGCTCGGCTTCCTGCGCCGCCTCGTGGCCGGTACGCTCTGGGGCAAGGGCAAGACCGCCGCCGAGCGCGAGGAGATCGTGCAGGAAAACAAGGTCGCGATGATGAAGTGGGCCAACGGCCTCAACTCCAACTACCCGCCGGCGTGGACCAAGCTCGGCAGCACGGTGCTCAGCTTCCTCGGCGCCGGCGTCGACGCGGTCGCCAAGCTCGAGATGGAGGGCTTTGAGTACAACGGCGTGTTCGCCAAGCGCCCGATCTCGGACTGGGCGCTCGGCGCGCCGAGCATGCTCGCCGGCATTGGTCTCGGCACCAACTACAAGAACATTTGCGAGCCCAAGGACACGGGCCTCAACACCAAGTGCGCCAAGTGTACCGCCGCGACCTGCCCGGAGATTTGGTCCGAGTGCAAGAAGTGCGCCACCGGCGCTAAGATCCTCGCGATCAACAACGTCGTGTGTGGCCGCATCGTCAAGAAGTACACGGACATGTACGGCGCCGACAAGGCCTCGGTCGTGAACGGCACGTGCAACCTGTGCTCGCAGTTCGGTGTGTGCGCGGCGCCGCTCCCGGGTGCCGCCGAAGGCTCGGGCCTCGACTACTCGAAGACTGCGCCGAACCCGTCCATTCTCAACACCTACACGCAGAAGACGGGCTGTGACGACTTCAGCAAGATCGGCGAGTACGTGCAGTACGACGGCTTCAAGTCGCAGCCGATCTGGACCAAGCTCGACTCGCGCCGCAACCCGACGCTCGCCGAGATCAGCGCCTTCACGGCCTACGCCAACTGCGACGCCAAGCTCCCGAACGTGACCTGCAGCGACGTCATCGGTAACGACGCTACCTCGACGCCCCCGGGCGGCGCGGGCATCTCGGGCTTCCCGGACAAGGTCGACCTCCAGAACAACATCATGTACCTCATCCAGGCCAAGCAGAACATTACGCTTTACAACTCGGGCAAGACGTTCGAGTTGGACGGTGCCAAGCTGACGCGCTTCACGCCGCCGAACGACCTGCTCGTGTACGACGAGGTCAAGGCGCAGAAGGGCACGGCCTTCCCCGTGGACGGCGTCCAGTCGATGGCGTTCAACGTCGGTTTCCTCGCGTACGTGTCGTACCCGCTCTACCTGTACGGCGACAAGTCGCTGCTCGAAGGTGTGGAGGTGACCATGTTCAACGGCAAGGTCGCGTCCAAGGAGACCATGTACGACGCGCAGGGCAACCTCCTCGAGGAGTACTACGACCGCTACCAGACGATCGTCGACGTGGAGCCCGGAACCGGCAAGGCCATGCGTGCGCGCAAGCGTCTCATGGCCTCGTACGCGCTCGCCAAGTCGCAGTTCACGCCGAACGCGCCGATGAGCGATGTGCTCTGGCCCAAGCTCAAGCCGGAGGTCATCATGCCGGCGTACTTCGGTGAGGAGAGCGCGACGATTACCTCGACGCGCCTCGAGACCTACAAGGGCATCAAGGGCATCCTCGGCTCGCTGCTCCCGGTGCTCATCGTCGGCATCATTGTCGGCGTTGGCATGGTCGGCTTCGGCTTCCTCAAGCGCCGCCGCGCCGTTGCGGCCCAGCAGGCCAACTACGGCAACGCTGTCTAAATTACCGACGTGCCCCACAGTGTGGCGGCGTGAGCCTGTGGGCTCTCTCCGCGCTGTATCTTCACATCTTTGAACCCATAGCGTGAAATATGAAAACGGTCTTTGCGTAGTGCTCACTTTTCTCCCTTGGTCCCAAGCGTTGCGTGCGCCACCTCTGTGATTGCGGGTGCACAGTTACCAGTATTGGACTGAGCATTTGGAACGCCCGGTCACATTTATTAGACGGACAAATGACAAAACAAGGTGAGCTCCTCCCCAACAGCCCTTTCGACAATCCACAAATATATCACCTTGTTTTGACCGGCTGGATGGCGTCAATGGGTGCGATTCGAACCCAGCGCTGGCTGGCGCGAGTGTGCCACCGTACTGTGGGCCAGCCCCTCGAACTGGCGTCCCTCCGGAGCACGAGAAGTGGGGCCGGCGACCACCATAATCCAAACGAGCGCCATCATCGCCACCCACATCCACCGTCGCCATCACCACCCAGCCTCATGGCGCCGGCCGACGCGCGCGACTTCTTCGAGGCGCTGCCGCCCGAGCTCGTGCCGCACGCGCTGAGCTTCCTCTCGGGCTGCGACCTGCTGCCGCTCTGCTGCGTCAACAAGAAGTTCCACACGCAGTGGCTGGGCGCCGACAGCGAGAGCTGGGCCGCACACGCGCCGCGCGAGATGCGCGTCGGCCCCTACGAGTGGCGCATGCTCGCGACCGTCGGATGGACCCACGTGCGGTCATTCTCGCGATTCCGCCGCTCGCAGGACCGGGAGCCTGCGCGGCAGCGGCGCGAGCAGCGCGTCGTGCAGCAAATCGAGGAGCGTAGGGCGCGCGAGCGCGAGCTGCTCGCGAACCCCAAGCGCCACTACCTGGAGAGCGTGAGCGTGTGCTTCCCCGGGCTGCTCGACCGGAAAGACGAGGCGCGCACGGCGCGTCGCTGGACCGACGCGCGCGTGGTGCTGCCCGACGAAGCCATCGACGTGGATGTATTGCACCACGACTCGTTCTCGTTCGACCTCTGGATGGCGCTGCTGCCGCCGTCGGCCACGACGCCCAGCGACGGCAGCAGCCGCACGATCGGCGGCGTGGTGTTCAGCGCGCAGTCGGCGCACTGGGAGGAGGGGGACGCCGTGTCGCCCGCGGTCGCGCACTTGGTCCATGTGGACGAACTCGGCGGGCTGTACTGCTCCGTGGCGGCCGGCGCCAAGCGTGTGCTCGCGACGCTCTCGCTCTCGCGCTGGTACCACGTCGCACTCACCTTCGACCGTCGGTCCACAGTCCCCGGACACGTCGTCCAGCGCGTGTACCTCGACGGCGAGTGCGTTGACACGCAGCAGGGTGCCCTGCGGCTGCCAGAGGACTGGTCCCAGATCGACATGTTCCAGCTGGGCGCGGGCTTTATGGAGGGCGACGCCGTCGGGCTGCCCCAGGTCCACGCGCGCCGCAGCAGCTCCCAGAAAGGTCTCGACTGGCTCAAGGGCGCGTTCCGCCCCTGGCGCAGCGCTGGGCCGCAGTTCCGCGGCAACTACGCGTTCCACGGGCTGCTGGACGACTTCCGGCTCTGGCGCGGCGCGCTGCTCGCGCACGATATCCAGCACCTGCGCGCGGGACGCGACCACCAAGTCTCCGGGGAAGGGATCGGGTGCGAGTGGTCGCTCATGGTTCACGCCAACTACCGGAACTTCCACGGAGACCTCTGGGCCGTCGAGTGCACGCGCCCGACCGAGCGCGAGTGCGAGGGCGTGGCCAAGGCCTTCCGCCTCTGGAGCGTCGACGAGCTCAAGAGTGTCCGGCACTAGTAGTTCTATATTGTACTGATATAAAGTGAAGCTCTTCACTTCGCGTTATAACGCGAAATAAATTACAGTACAGAAGCAGCTTCAACTCCCTCTGGATCCTCATACCACATGTCGCAGGGTTGGTTTGGTCTCTGATGAGCTCTCCACAAGAACCAGACCAAGCCGCTCAGTTTCGAACGAGATGCACGCGTGGATCTCGTCGTCGCCCCGGCGCGTCTCCGCCGCGCTCGCGCAGCGCATTCAGACGCTCGGCGCGCGTCCATCGGCTGTCGCTAGTGCTTCCAGCGTCATCGCCCGCTCGTCGTTTCGATCGTCGTCGTCTCTTTCGTTCTCGGATCCTCCTCCGCCTCATCTCTTCGACCGCGTGCTCCACCACGCACCGCGCCCCGCGCTCTATGAGGCCGGCGCCTCGACGCCGTGGACATACGCGCAGCTGCTGGACGCGGCTGTGGGGCTGAGTGACTTGATCCGACAGGCGCTGCCGGCGTCGGCGGGGCCGAACGCACGCATCGCGTACCTGGGCAGCCGCGGTGCGTCGTACGTGGCGATCCAGTGGGCAACGTGGCTCGCCGGGGGCGTCGCCGTGCCGCTGCACCCGGCGCACCCCGCGGAGGAGCTACAGTACATCCTCGACGACTCGGACGCCGCCGTGTTGATTGTGAGCGCCGAGTTTCTGGAAGATGTGACGAACGAGTCACTCCGCGCTCTGCTCCAGCAAGTGCGATCCCAGGGCAAGATCGCGATCCTTCCGTTCCCGCGCCCGCCACTGCTCACCGATGCCTCGTCGCACCGGCAAGATACCAGCGAGAACGTGGTGCTTTCGTGGCTCCAGGGCGTCGCGGACGCGCGCGACAGCGGCGCCCACATCGTGTACACGAGCGGCACCACCGGCCGCCCCAAGGGCGTCGTGACTACACACGCCGGATTCACCGCGCAGATCGTGGACGTGGTGCGCGCGTGGGAGATGACCGAGCGCGACCACTTGCTGCACTTTCTACCGCTCCATCACGTCCACGGGATCCTCAACAACCTGCTCTGCGTGCACTACGCCGGCGGCTCGCTTGAGTTCATCGCGTCGGCCAAGCCCGAGCTCGTGTGGCGCAAGCTGAGCGAAGGCAGCGAGGATGACACCAAGCGGCCTGTGTCGATGCTCATGGCCGTGCCCACGGTGTACATGAACTTACTGGAGGAGATGGACACGACCGTCGACTCTTCGTCCTTCGACAAGCAACGCGGCATTGAAGCCGCGCGCAAGCTGCGCGTCGCGATCAGCGGCTCGATGGCGTGCCCCGTGTCGATCCACTCGCGGTGGGAGGCACTCACGGGCCAGCGCCTGCTCGAGCGCTACGGCATGACGGAGCTGGGCATGGCGCTCACCCATCCACTCCACGGCGAGCGCCATATCGGATACGTCGGGCAGCCGTTCCCGAGTGTGCAAGTGCGGCTCGTGGACCCGGACAGCGAGCAAGAGCTGCCGTTGGACAGCGGGCACGAAGGCGAGCTGCGGGTCCAGGGGCCGACCGTGTTCAAAGAGTACTGGCGCCGCCCAGACGCCACCGCCAAGGAGTTTGACACCGACGGATGGTTCAAGACGGGCGACATCGCGCAGTACGACGTGGCGAAAGCCAGCTTCCGCATCCGCGGCCGCGCGAGCGCCGACATTATCAAGAGCGGCGGGTACAAGATCTCGGCGCTCGACATTGAGCGCGTGCTGCTGACCCACCCGCGCGTTCGCGAGTGCGCGGTGTTTGGCATCGCTGACGAGAAGTGGGGCCAGATCGTCTCGGCCGTGCTACGCGTCGCCACGAATGAGAAGGAGACGGCGGGCGCGGCGCTGGACGAGGAGCTGGGCGCGTTCTGCCGCGAGCACTTGGCCGACTACCGCGTGCCGCGCAAGTTCTTTGTGGTGGAGGAGATCCCCAAGAACGCCATGGGGAAGGTCAACAAGAAGGCGCTAGCGGCGACGTTCGGCGAGACGAAGTAACTTGACGCACGTGTGTACGCTGGGGCAGCTGAACCGAACGAGGGAGTGGTGGATCAAGCCTCCAAGAGAGAGCCTCCTTGAGAATGACGAAGGTTGTGGTTGTATGTCGAGGTTATGTACCCATTTCCGTCTAAATCCGCTGAGACCGAACCCAAAGCTGAACAGATACGAATCCATTGCCGAGATTCGCTTGGGTCCCACGAAGATGACCAGCGCTGCAGTCCGCGCGCGCGCTGAACGCTTCTGATGCGTCGAGCAACCGAACGATCCGGCGGGTGGACGACGCAGCCACCCTCTTCCACTTCCTGTGTGCTTCAGAGAAGCATCACTCTTTCTCCCTCTTCCCCACGGCGCCCTCTCCTTCTCTTTCTCCCCGCCCTTCTGTTGCGTTTCGCTATTTGTGATTTCTCCTGATCGACATACCGACCCCCCCGTTACGGCCTACAGTGTGTAATATTCCATGAAGATTGTAGCGCCGCTTGTTCTCGCGACGCTCGCGGCCTCCGCGGTCGCCGCGACCACCACGACGGTCTCACCCGGGACCGTCGGCCCCGCCAACATCCCCACAGCGACCAATGCTACCGCCACCACGAAGCCTTCGACGAGGACGTCCACAACTACTACGGCCGTCGCGACCACGAAGCCCACGAGCGCGACGTCCCCAGCGGACTCCACCAGCAACGCGACCGCGTCCGTGGCGTCGCCGTTGGACGGCCTCAAACCCAAGACTTACCCGGGCGACGCGTACCACATGCCGTTCGTGCGCGTCGTGCAAGCGCGCGTGCAGAGCGACAAGCCCGACCTCGTCAAGGGCCGCTTCGTGTCCAAGTACGGCAACGGCGACCTCACCAAGGCGTACGTCGCGGGCCTCGACACGGTCAACACGGCCAGCGTCGAGGGCGCGCTCATGTACGTGCAGGCCGAGGGCATCAACCAGAACGCGCGGTCCGCCGAGGACCGCTGCGTGCGCAAGAACAAGATGAGCTACATCGTGCTCTACGAGATCCTCATTGCGCAGACCAACGAGACCATTGCGCAGTTCCAGAACTCGTGGAACGTGCCCGAGTACGGGCCCATGATCCCCATGGACAATGGTCGCTGCACGCCGCTCTCGGGCGAGGATGTGTTCCCGGCCGAGTGCCTCCAGTTCAACGGCGCCAAGAACCAGCCCAACCTGGGCCCGTTCGTCGGCGCCGGGCTCAAGAACGACGACGTGCGCGCGCCATATCCCAACACGTTCTGGTTCTCGTTCCCGCACACGTGTCCGCTCAAGGTTTGGGGTGACAAGAGCGACGCGAACAACGCCTGCCGAGCGAGCTCGCGCAAAGGTCTGTGCGATCTGGGCAAGGCGCCCGACGGCGTCGAGTGCACGTTCGCGTACGACATCCTCGGGTGGGTGCCCATCGACGACGTCGTGGGCATCACCGCGATCCCGGACAAAACCACGGGCAAGCCGTACGGTAACTTCACGCTCTGGTGCGAAGCCAGCACGACCCACGTCGAGTTTGCCGGCGACGACAAGACCGGCATCATGACCACGGGGCTCCCCTTCTGGGAGGACCCACTCAACACCACGCGCAACCAGGAGCGCGCATCGAAGGTCGTGGAGCTCTACCAGGACCTGCTCGCGGGCACGGTCAAGTCCTCGCAGGTCAGCGCCTCAGACCTCAAGTACTTCAAGGATCTGCCCAATCCGCTGGACCTCGCGGCGCAGAACCCACCGTGCTACAAGACTGTCCCCAAGTGCAACACGGGCTTTGGCTGCAAGCGCTCGGGCTTCTCGCAGCTCTGTATCGAGTGCACCGCGGCGTCCAAGGAGTGCAAGACCGACGCGAGCTTCAAGTTCCCGGCGCTCGCCAAGGCCCCCACGACGCTCAAGGACGAGGAGCTCTCGTCGGGCGCCAAGCTCGGCGGCAAGAATGGCGCCACCGGCGCGCTGGGCAAGAGCGGAAACTCGTCGTCGTCCTCGACAGCCGTCAAGTCGCAAGCTGCATCGAAGGTGTCACCTGCAGTGGTGGGCGTCGTCACTGTTGCTACCGCGGTGGCCACGCTGCTGTTGGCTTGAGAAGGTTAGCCACACCTTGTAGGCTCGGCTGCGTACTCTGGAACGGTCCACACACAATTCAATTCTGCAACAAATGGAAAGGGCTAGCATGTCCACGACGCCGTGCCTTTGATAAACGCTGTCAGGAAGCCGGCAGAGCAGATGAAGAGCTCGATTTGAACGCTTGCGCCGCAATCCCGATGTCTGGTCGGAAATATGTAGCCATGTTGCCTGCAGAGTGATTGTCAGAGGGTCACATTCAAGAGGGATGGCACTAAAAGTGCACAGCCAAAATGCGAAGAGCCGCCGCGAATCTGCAGCGCACTCTCTCCAAAGGACACTGGCTTCGGCAACTCAGGCGGCAAGCCGACGATAGAACAGACGTACACGACATTTAGATGCAAAAGCAGAGAGCCCACCGGGCCATGGCGTGCCACGGCATGCGGAGGCGTGTTCTCCGGCTCCGCACGCTTCAGCGTCTCAGTTACTCGGGTCCGCGTCCCACGTGATCGTGCGCACGACGGCGCCCTCGACCAGCGCGAGTACACAGCGCGCCAGCTCGTCCGCGGCGCCGCACATGAACTTGCGCCACACGCTGAGCACGGCACGCCGCACGCGGGGCGGGTCTGCAAGCGCCACATCGCGAAGTGGGCCTAGCAGCACACCGCACGTGTCCAGCACGTGCTGGTGACATGTCACGTGGAGACGCGAGAGCGTCAGCGCCCCGTCGGCCACGGCCTGCGCGAGCCGCGCGACGAGTTCGCGCTCGTCGCCGTCGATGCACCGGCAGTCGACATAAAGCTCGCGCAGCACGCCGCGCGCGACGCCGCTGGCGAGCGCGTTCACGAGCGGGGCCATCGACGCTGGCGCGTCGCACGGGCCGTGCACACTGAGCAGCGAGAGCTTAGAGACGCGCGCGTGTTCCTGCTCCGCGTTGCTGTACGCGTCAACCAGCGGCTCGACGCTCTCGACGACGCAGCGATCCAGTACGAGCGACGCGAGGCGCTGGCAGCGTGTGAGGACGAGCGCGAGGTCGTCGCGCGTGACCACCGCGCGGTCCAGCATAAGCGCTGTCAGTGTCTCGCACGTGAGCAGCGACAGCACCGCTCTGACGCGGTGCGCTTGCCGTGGCGGCGACTCCTCCAGATCCTCGTCGGCTGGCGGTGAACTGTCCACGAAGCACAGCTCGAGCGACGACAGTGCAAAGCCGACGGCTTCTTCATCGCCCTCGACATCGTCGCCGCCGCTCACAGGCTGCCACGAGACCACACAGCTCAGGGAGGTCCACACGAGCCCGTACCCCGCGTACACAACGCCCACGAAGCCGCCCTTGTGGGCGACGTACGCGACCGCGTCCACGTCCTCGACGGCCCACAGCGTCACGGCCTCGTACTCCGCCGCCTGGCTCATGGGCTCATAGTAGAGGCGCGTGTGGACTGCGAGCCGCGCGGTCATCCCGAGAGACAGGCACTCGACATGGGGCGGGTCCTCGTCCCCGTCAACCGACTCTCGCAATGTCTGGGCGACAACGTCCCGCAGAGGCGTACGCTCGGCTAGCAGCCTTTCGACGCTCGCGCCGTCTTGTTCGGTGATCGCGACCCCGCGAGAACGGATCGAAAGCGACAGCAGTGGCGCGGACGAACCCGCTCGTCGGCGGCAGTGCAACGCAAATGCCAGCCACGCGAGCAGCAGCGGTTTGCCGTCGGGTGACAGTGCTGTGGCGTCCAGCAGTCCATCGCATCGGAGCTCCCGAACGGGCGGCGACGCCAGCGCCACGGCGGAGAGCACTGCGCCGACGTGGCGTACGTCGCTGGCGCTCGCGTCCGCGCACCCGAGCAGCGCGACCGTCTCGACGCGCGGCACACACACTCGCGGGTCAGTCCCCAGGATCAGAGCGTGCAGGAACGCGCCGAGTGCACGCGCTCGAGCCACGAATCGGCTCGGTTGGTGATCGGCTTGGCGTCCTCGCTGCGAGGCGAGGTGAATGGCGAGGCGGTCGATGCTGGTGTGCGGACGAAGCTGCGCGCGCCGCAAAAGCGCCAGCGTGGCGCGCATCGCCGTGCCGTCGTCGTCGTCGATGAAATATTCGACGACGAGCCCGAGCTGCGTGGCGGCGGGCCAAGTCCGCCTCGCGGAGCAGAGCGCGGCGGAGAGAATCGTTAGCAGCACAGCTGGGGGCACGACGCACTCTGTCTCGGCGGTGGTATCAGAGGCAGAGGACTCGCCGACCGAGCACCGGGAGAGCGACACACGCAGAGGCGGCGGCAGTGACGCCGCGGGAAAGTGCGGCTGCAGCGCGGTGAGCACGGCCGCGAGCGTGGCTCGACTCGCTGCGTCGCCGTGGAAGAAACCGTTCCAGAACGCGTCGTCCGCCGGAGTAGCACTGCGCCAGTCGACGCCCACGCGCGCAAACGTCGCTCCTGACGACGCGCTGTCGTCTGGTACGATCGTGACGCCGCGGTCACCGCGCCACAGCGTCTCGACCATCCGCCGCCAAAAGAGCTGCTGGCTTTCTGGCTCGAAGCCCCGGCAGCAGCTCACGGCGTACGCAACACCCAGGGCGAGCCGCAAGCGCGCGCCGACCGCGTGGGGAGAATGGCGCTCGCTCGCGACGGGCTGCGCGATGATGTCCACCGACTGACACACGGCGTCGGTCCAGTCGAAGCAGCGCAAGTAGCCCCGGCCGACCCAGTCGACGTCGCGCAGCGGGCCGCAGTGCTGCCGCAGCAGCGCCCACGCGTCGAGTTCGCGCAGCATGCCGAGCCGCGACCTTGAGGCGAAGTCAACTTGGAGGGAGCGCCAGGAGTGATCGCTTTCAATGGGGACACTTGGAAAAACGGGGACCGCCGATGAGGCAGTTGACAGCGCCCTGGCCCCGGTTTGCGTGAGGTTTGCAGACTTGAAGTTGTTTGTACCCACTCACGAGAATCTCACCTTGTTTTGAAACGCTGAAAGAGTGATTGTCATGCACTATTTACGGTAACCACATACGGTAAACGGATTCCCGAGCTTGTGCGCTCAAATCCACAGCATGGGCTGGGCGGTGGCTGTCCACATTGGCGCGGGGCGCTACGGCGAGAGCTCTACGCGCGAGGCCGCATACGTCGCGCTGATGCGCGAGGCATTGGAGGCGGCGCGCGCGCTCATGACTGAGACACCAGTTGCCGCCGCGACGCTGTCGGTGACCCGCGCGGTGCGCGTCGCGACTGGCGTGCTGCGCCATCTCGAGCGCAGCGCGCTCACCAACTGCGGCCGCGGCGCCAATTTGACGGCACTTGGCGCCGTGGAGTGCGAGGCGAGCGTCGCGTGTGGCCTGACGCGCCGTGTGGGCGCGTGTGCGTGCGTGCAGGGTGTCGCCGAGCCATCGTCGTTGGCGCGCGCGTTGCTCGAGAACGCGGCAACGCAAAGTGACAGCACGTTAGGCCGTGAGCCGCCGCTCGTGTTAGTGGGCGAAGGCGCGCGCGCATACGCTGCTTCCGTTGGGCTGGCGACCGCCACGACTGAGAGCGAGCTAGACGGATACCAAGTAACGAAGGCGGCCAAGCGGCAGTGGCGCAAGTGGCACGAGCGGATCACGGGAAACGAACTTGAGCCCGAGACTGGTGAGGAGGAGGGGGAAGGCGGAGGTCTTGGAGAATCTGAAGAAGAGGACAATCGTTTGGACACGGTCGGAGCTGTTTGTATGGACCCGGAGGGCAACGTGGCAGCGGCACTGTCGAGCGGGGGCGTGTTGTACAAAGTGCCCGGTCGCGTTGGGCTAGCGGGCTGTCCTCGCGTCGGCGCAGACGCAAGAAATGCGTCCAACCGACCCGCGGAGTTGCATCCACGAGGCGGGAAGAAGCGACGCCGCACAGACGAAGGTAGTGCGCGCAACGGGTTCGCCGTCGCGTGCACCGGTCGCGGGGAGCAGTTTATCCGCAGCGCGTTCGTGCCGACGCTCGCGGGGCGGCTCACGCGGGCGGACTGTGATATCGACGAGGCGTTCAGGTATGGTGAGCTTCGTTGTCGGAAGCTGCACGGCGAAACTAACCATTCTATCGGTCGTTGCGCATGCGCAGACAGAGCTTCGAGGATGCTCAGGCCGACAACGACGGGATCCGTCTCGAGGGCGGCGCGATCGCGATGGTCGTGCCCCCACTTTCGACGAGCCGTCAAGGCAAACGAGTACGGCGTGCGTCTGTATCGCCAGGAGTTGACCAGCCGAACCAGGCCCTCGACACTCTGTCGCCATCGCGACGCATGGTACAGCTCGGCGCGGCGTTCACAACGCCCTGCATGGGCGTTGGATTCCTTCACGACCAGCTGAGTGAGCCGCGCGTGCAGATCCTGCGGCAGCCGGAGCGAGGCACCGAGCACTTGGTCGTGCACGTGTCGTGCTTTGCGGTCTAGCGACCGCTTTGTCGCAGTACCTCTCCCAAGCGAGACTGAACCCATAGTTCGACTAAGTCCGAGATTCTCGACGGTCTCACTTCACACATCACGCAGTCTGACTGACGATGGGAACCACGCCTGCGCGCGGACACCGGCGACGCCGCACACGCTGATCGAGAGCCAGGCGTTTGACCTCGCGACGACCTGGCACGATGTGCTGAGCAACTACATACGACTCGACGTTGTGTCCCACAGACGTCGACCATGATGGCCGCCGACGACTGAGACCCACGACCCGTCGGCCGACAGTTTGAGGTCGTCGACCGCCTCGAATGGATCGACTTTGACTGCGAGCCGTCGGGAGGGGACTATTGGGACGCGGTCGGCGCCGTGCGCGCCAAGGCGTTTGCGTGGTTCGTGCCTTATCATCGCGCGCGGCCGGCCTTCGAGGTTATCTACTCATCGTGGTACCCTCGTGGATATTGTTGCTCGGTATCCGTTGTTGACCTAGTCCAATTGGCACTTCACCAACGCGCGAAAGCACTGCAACGACACAACCGTGACCACAACACACAAACACTCACTTGCCGAGAGACACCTTGAGGGATACGATCTCACCGATTTGATTCTATTTGGGCGGTTCCAGCACTTTGTCCGTGATCGCGAGGTTGTACTTGCGGTTGAACGCGCCCATGTCGAGGATCGAGTCGTCCGAGCGGCAGTAGTAGAGCATGCGCTCCATGTGGTACATCGCCGGGCCTTTCACGTAGTGGAACCCGATCGAGTCTTCGGCGCAGCACTCGTCACCCCACTTGAGCCCGCCGACGCCCTGATGGAAGTCAAGCCAGTAGCCCTTGGCGATCTCTGGCGTCATGCCGTACTCGCCGCCCGGGTTCGTGCCGTGCCAGCGCGGGCGGCCCTTGAGGTCGCGCGTGTCCCAGGGCACGACGTCGTGCCACATCATGCAGTAGGTCGTGGACGTGTCCTCGGGCGAGGTCTCAGCCCAGGGCGCCGAGAGGCAGCTCTTGTCCTGCATCGAGGCCACGAACTTGTCGAGGAAGAGGCGGTTCATGGCGTACCCGGGGCCGCCCGAGTTGAACACGAGGCGGTCCCACTTTTTCCACCAGCGCGTGCTGAGCTTCGGGTCGGCGATCATGCCGTGGACGCGGTCCACCGTGAGGTTGAAGCGCTTGCCGAGGTGCATGGGCTGCCGCTTGTGGTTCATCACGATCTCCGGGCGGCGCAGGTACGCGCGCAGGTTGTCCACGACCACGTACGCGTCGTCGTCGGCCTTGTAGAACCAGTCGTAGTCGTGGCGGTAGTGGTCGTACACGTACTGGAGCACCTCGCGGTGCTTGAGCCACAGGTGGTAGTAGTCCGCGGGCGCGTGCATCTTCACGATCTCGAACTTGCGCTCCTGCGGTGTACCGGCGTTCGCGACCATCTTGCCCGTCGCGTTGCTGAAGAACACGAGCTGGTCGCAGCGCTGGCCCCACGTGTCGGCCACGAGCTGCGCGTGCGACGCGTGGTACGGCGAGATCGTGTTCACGTAGCAGAAGATGCGCGGGTACGGCCGCGGCGCCGCGGTATCGACCAGCTTGGGCTCGGGCGCCACGCGCATGAGCTTGAGCGCGACGTTGTAGCCGTGGTAGTCGCGCGCGCAGAGCCGCTGCTTCTCGGCGAGCGCGGACGCGCGGTCGTCGTCGTCCATCCAGTCGCCGTCGCTCAGCCGGCGACGCGCCGACGCGGCCGACGTGGCCGACACGCACAGCGCCAGCACCAATAGAAGCAGCAGCAGCGACCGCGAAGACGCCGAGCGCGCGCGGCGGCGCGGCAGAGCTTGGCCGATCATGAGGGGGAACTTCCTGTTTTGGATTGGAAACTGACTCGTCGGCCAAAAACTACGAGAGGCGGAAACCTGTGCCAATGGATATTTGTTCTCGAAAAGATACAATAGTTTAAACATAACAAGGAGAAAGGACCTCTATCAATGCATCTTCGGCTTCGCGCGATGCAAGCCGGTGAGCGACAGCAGATCGAACGACCGTCGGCCCCCACGCCCTTGACCGACGGCATTACAGGCGTGAGCACACGGTTCTGGCTGTGGAATGCAGAGCTTCGTCGGCAGTGTGTGTGAACGCCACCTTCGAGGTCGGCATGCATCCACAGTCGGAACGAGCATGATTTACCTAAAATAGGTCGTATGCTACACCATCCGCCTGATCTAGGACCAACCATCACTCCGGTTTCCTTTCGGCAAAAATTGGCGCGGGGAAATCCGCCTCTTCAACCACCATTATTTTCCAGACGTCACCATGAACTGGATGACGAGCGGCCGCCACCGCGCGCTGCGCTCCAAGCGCGGAACGAAGCGGAGTGAAATGCATTTCCCCGCGCACGTCCAGCGCCGCGAGGCGACCGCGCGCGTGCCGCGCCACCCGCTGGCCGCGGCGGAGCCCTCGGGCGGCAACGACGGCCAAGAAGCGACGGCGTGGTACATTCGGCCGATTCTGAGCGCGAACGAGTCGCACGGTGAGGACAAGACGCACTGAAGAGAGAAAAAGGTGGGACTTTTAATGCTTTGTTTGTTGCGTTAGATATCCAAATGCTGGAGTTCGCACGGGAAGCTGCGGCGTCGACGTTTGAAACGAGTGGGTCGACCTCAGCCGCGCCGAGCACGCCGCCACGGGTGGCGTCAGCAGCGGCAAATCGTTCTTCTCTTGTTGGTGGTGCCGTTGCGAAGGATGAAAGGACAACCACGCAACGGAGATGTGTCTTCACGCCGGTCAAGGCGAATCGCTCGAGGGCAAGAGACGTCTCGAATCGTCCGCTGAAGAAAGCGAAGTCACCCCCTCCCCGCGGGCTGTTGCTCTTCAAGTACGCTTATGGAGGGAACGTGGGTGGTGGAGTCATGGCATAGGTCAGGGGCTAACGATCTTGAAAGCAGTGAGGGAGAACAGCTCTCCAAACCCGTGCCAGGATTGCCGATGACAAGTACGACATTGAAGCATGAGTTCCAGGTCCGTGTATCGGTAGGATTATTTATCGCTACTGAAATGCTCCCGCGACTCACCCTGATGTCATGCTACCAGAGCAACGAAACCGCTCCATGCAGTGTGCGTTGGTCTAACGACGTAACAGACGACGCTGAGCGAGGCAAATGCAGTGATTCACGGTCTGAAACTCCATTTTATGCGGCGTCCTCCCCGTCTAGCGAGGAAGACTCGGCCGATAACGGCGTAAGTGAACGCAAACATGGATGGTCTACGCTAACCGAGCATCAGAGTAAAACGAGGTACTCAATCGAGCCCAAACGACACCGCGAAGCAATCTCTCGCAAGAGGTGCGTTCTAAACTAGCCCGGTGATTCTTTGGGCGGATTGATAAACGAGCTGTTCCATTCAGACCCAGTATGCTGGACGAGATTGACCTTGCACTGAACGCCAGGATTCCGGTGCAAGCCGAGAACGGGTTGCAGTCTTGTCTCCGTGGTAATCTCTTCGCTGATGATAGATCGTTCACTCCACCACCCCAACGACAATCACAACCACAGCTACCTCAGTTTCAATCAGCCCTCTTCAGCAACCACCAAGACGCACAGAGAGACCACTCAGCAACCTCGAGTCACAGGAATACGATCCGTCATGGAGTAGTGGAAGACTCAGTCGGTCCAGCTTTGGTGATACCGAACGCTGTATCCTTCAACCACGCCGAAACCCAAGGACTTGAATGTCGACCGAGCGGTTTACAAGCCGAGGAATATGCGGTTCACGAAGCGTCAAAAGAGACAGACTCATCACAAGGCAGCTTTGTTCTACCTCCGCCTGTCGACTGGCAAAAGGTGATAGTCACGCGACACAACGAAACTACTCAAGAACAACTCGTGAAGGTTAATGCCATTCAAGAAAATACGTACATGGCGAATCCAGCGGATGATGGACGTCCCCGAAGTGCCATGCAAAATCGGGTGGCATACCACCCGACTCAACTCCATTCAGGTACAAATGACGCGCGGTTGTTCTGCTCCATTTTCATGGGGCAAATCTGATGTTTAGATGTCAATACGTACAGGTGGCAGATCTATGACAACGACCTGGAGAAGCACTCGGAGGACTCGGTCGATATTGGTCAAGGTGGACGGCAGCCTCTTATGCCGTGGACGAGAAAAGAGTGACGCGGAGAAGAAATTGCAGCTTCGTCGCAAACTCCGTGAGAAGGACACAATCATCATCTACATGCACACAATGCTTCAGTGCCACAAGATCGATCAAGCATTTGAAGCCCACGAGTGCTCCAAGACCCCATCAAATTCGACTGAAGCCGTATGAGGTCATTCGTACTACGCAATTTGATTTGTTTCTTTATCTCACGAAGTTCTTCTTTCGCCTCAACTATGTCGTCAACATTTCTTTACGATCGCGTTGCGGCGGCAGCAGCTTCCTTCTTACGGATGGCGCGGAACTCTTCCTGGATTTCCTCGTTTGTCTTGCCAGCGGTCTCCGGAATGAGGAAGAAGACGAACGCCAGCGAGATCGCGAGCAGCACAACGAAAGGCACGTACTCGAGATCCTTCAGAGCGTCCGAGATGTACGGGTAGCCAATGCCGACGATCAGGTTCGCGAGCCAAGCCACCATCACACCGATCGAGGTCACGGTCGCGCGCGCGTAGTCGGGGAAGATATCGGCGATCACGACGTAGAGCAGAGGACCAAGACTGATGCCAAACGACCCGACGTACGTGGCCATCATGAGGATTGTGAGCCAGGAAACGTCGAACGACAGCGCGAGCGTCATGCCCACAGCACTCACGAGCATACCGGCGACGCCCACGAGGAGCATTGTGCGGTTGCCGAAGCGGCTGGAGAAGAAGCCCGAGATTAGGGTGGGCACCATGTTGACAATGTCGATAATGATCGTCGCAACGCGTCCGTTCTTGAGGCCGGCCTCGAGGAAGAGATCTGACGAGTAGTAAAAGACCGTGTTGATACCCGTGATCTTCTGCATAGCGGCAAGACCAACAGCGATGATGAACTGGCGGCGCAGCGCCGGCTTGAGCAGTTCCGAGAACGGCAGGCTCTTGCCGTCGCGCACGACTTCATGGCCGACCTGGCTCCAGCTGGACTGGAGCTCCGGGTCGTGCTTACGCTTGGCCTCAATCCATCCGAGTGCGATCGATACGTTCTCCTGGCCGTACAGACGAGTGAGAACCTGCTCGGCCTCCTCGCGGCGGCCCTTCAGAAGCAGCCACACGGGCGACTCCACCATCACGAACGGAGAAAGGGAGAGGAAGACCACCGCTAGCACGATCGGGAAGGCGGCGATGATGCGCCAGCCGTCGTGGAAGTCTAAGTAGAAGAACGTTGTCGCGACCGCGAGGATACCGATGGTGATGCCGCTGTGCAAGATCACACCAAGCAGCGAGCGCAAGTGCGGCGGCGCGACTTCGTTGATGTAGCTACCAAGGTTTCCGGTCGTCGCCCCCGAAGCGAGACCAGCGATCAGTCGGCCGATCACAAACTGCCATAGGTTGTATGAGCTTGCCATGAGCACGGCGCCAATGATGATGAGACCGCAGTTGAACTGGAGCACGCGCTTGCGGCCGAGCTTGTCGGCGAACTTGCCGACGCACAGGCAGCCGATCATGCCACCCAAGATCCAGGCGTTCACGACGAACGTCCACTCGAGCTTGGAGTGGCCCGGGAACATGATGCATGTGCCTTCTTTAACAGGGCGGCGATCGCAGTCGGCCTTCTTGTTGAACTTGGAGAAGTTGAGCTGCGAGGTGGACCATCCGTACTGGAGCGGCATGAGCAGGCCGAGGAAGACGCTCGTGTAGAGAACCATGTTGGGCTTGATGGACTTGCGCAGCTCGGCGTCGTCAGGCACGAGCAGGCCGTCTGTCGCGACATTGATCTTCGGCGTGGACACCTGCGTGTATGCCGGCTCAGTTGGTGTCGCCATGGTGTCGCTCGGGGTCAGCTGAAGTTGAGAGACGCGGTGGCTGGCTTGTGTGCGGGGCGAGGCAGATTGATGAATGAGAACAAACGGAGGAGGGAGCGCAACACGGTCACGGGGCCCGCTGAAGACAGAAGCGGGTGACGCGGTCTTGAACGGTTGAACTTTGGGGCTCTCGGGCTCGTCGTGGACCGGCACGTTGAAGAACAGAGCAGCGAGAGCGGGGTAACGGACTCGCTCTCTTGTCTTTTTCGCTTAGTGTTCGCGTTTGGCGGCTGCGGCTGCCGGTGCACACATCGCCACTCGATGAACCCATCAAGAGGTTCTGTGTGGTGGCGGTCCCGGTGGTTGGCGGCCGTCGCATCCTCTTCTGCTCAAGCCTGGGGTTGCTTACGCGCTGGTCAGGGGCAGCTGTTGACGGCACAGAGGCGCGGTTTCCTCGCGTCATCGACCTCTCTGTTTCGGCCGCCCCAGCGTCACACTTGGCATGAAACAAAGCGCCGCAGCGGAATAAACAAAGATCGCACCGGCAGATGTGCTTACACCCTCTTGAAGGAGAGAGAGCCAGCAACATCTGAAGCAATCCTTCCGAGATGATCCTCCACAACTTCAAAGAGATCGGTGCATCACATCACGCGACTTGATGCACAAAGACCGGGCGATGCGAAGCGGCACATGCGCAGTTTCTGAAGTTTTGGAGTGCGAGCGTTCCATCTACAGTACGGGGTGAGCACTCCAGACATATCGCCTAATGCAGGGTAAGTGGTGTCGGCCTCGTGCGAGAAAGGTGGCAAACCAACTAACCCACGCGGCTGTACACTAGGTCAAGTCTTACTCACTCGCACGCTATTGCATGTCCTCGTCGTGCTTGGCTTTGCTGAGAGGTGAACGCAGAGGAGAAAGCACATACAGCCACAGATCCACCAGCGGCCTGTCCACCGAGCAGCGAAGAGCAGCGCGGCTGCCAGCTCCGAACCGGATCTTCGATGCGAGACTCAGAGCAAAACGCGTCCCAACACTGCAAACCTGACTCCGCTACTGTGTGGACGCTTGAGCTTGAGCGGCTGAGCCTCGGCCTCTGACTCAGACCCTGACGGCTGCTTGGGCCGCTTGGCCGGGCTGCGTTGCGCTCCTGACTGAGATACGGTGCGGCAGGTCTCAGGAGACACACGCGATGTGCCTCATCTATGCGCGAAAAGATGGATTGCAAACATCTTACATCGGTACACTGAAGATTGAATCTCAAGGGTTGAACAGGGCCAAAATGTTTGGTATACTTAGTTTACAGCAATCGAGGCTGTGTCTCAACCTGCTGGCCGGCGCTTAGCAGCCCCGCCTCAGTTGTTTGAGGCGGGGGGGGGGGGGGGGGGGCGGAGCAGCCAAGGGAAACTGGTGCAGGCAACTATTTTTACTCGTGGTGGCGGCCCCACTCACTCATCACAAAGCTACAGAAATCTGAGAGCTGCTTGATGGAAAGGCGGTCAATGGCGGGAGCGTCGTACTAATAGACGCCCACCAAAAAATGCCCGGGGCCGCCGCGCAGAACCCACAGTCTCATGACTGGGAGTCTTGGATTCTCGTGGCTGCGTGCGACACCCGCCGCACCGCGCTAACGCGATCGCTGTGAATGGTCCGGATGGATTGGCCGCCTCGGTAAGAAAAGCGGCGTTTCCACAATCACCAGGCTTTCGGGCTCCGCGTCGGAACACCCCACGACTTCCCTACAGCGGGGGATGCTCTGTACGCTGCATCTAAATACTACCATTTATTCCTGTGTTATGCCGCGTTTCACGTGCAAAGCGGGTCCCTTCGGTATATATGTTGGGGCAGGACAGCGTACGTAGTCTCGCACCGGTACGGGATTGTTTCATGGCCGCGTGGACGCCTAGGCCTTCTCTTGTTTTGAAGCAGTAACCGCCGACGTGGCCTTGGGCTTTGCGCGTGCTAGTTAATCGAGGTCGTGTCCCACCATGGGACTCCCACGCTGCCGGGTTTCGGTCGCAAGAGCGACGGGTAGTACGGGGGCTATCGCCACACACGCACGGTGTTCTGGAGCTTGAGTGTCCCTGGCAAGGTCGTCGGTGGACCTACACGTCCACCGGTAGGAGCGAGCGCAGCGTCGGCGTGACGACATCCCACAGCCAGCTCTCGCGAGCATTCTCGAGCAGCACGGGCCGCTCGAACGCGTCTTCAATCGTCGGCGTTGTCCCCAGGTCGCGTGTCGGTGCCCGTTCGGCAGCGCTTTGTCGCAGCTGCTCAAACGTGGCGTTCGGAAAGGTCTCCGTGAAGGTGCCGGGCAGCGCGCCGACGTGCTGGAGGATTGCGTGGGTGCCGCGCCACTGGGAGATCATCAGCGCGAGCTGCGACGAGTGGCTCCAGTCGGAGTCCGGCACCTGGAAGCGCACGACGCAGCAACTTGAGGGGA
Source organism: Pythium rhizo-oryzae (assembly GCA_027475725.1). NCBI lineage: Eukaryota > Oomycota > Peronosporomycetes > Pythiales > Pythiaceae > Pythium > Pythium rhizo-oryzae. The sequence goes on from JAMFLL010000529.1 coordinate 25,211, forward strand.
GGATGCGCGCCAACATCGCATAGGTCGGCACACCGGCCACGTCTACGAGCCCGCTGCGCGACGCGCGGATCCGCTGGGTGTGGCTCCTCGTCACCGTCGCACCCGGTGCCGGCAGCACGCACACGGCGCCGTTCCCGCGCTGGTGCGCGACCAGCCGCGGCGCGTGGAAGCCCCACCGTGCTGTGAGCTGCGTGGCGCCGTCGCCGAGCGTCGCGCAAAGCGCCACGTTGCTGGCAAAGTAGCTCGAGTCCACGCGCACGAGGCCACGGCCCAGCACGCCCGCGGCAAACAGCGTCGTGGTCTTGAGCTTTGCCGCATCGAGATGCACGCTCCCGCCGCCCAGGCAAGCCACAACGAGGTCGTTGCAGGCCACGTCGTTTGAAGGCGTCGATAGTTTAAGTCGCGCGCCGAGCAGCGAAACGAGCGCCGGCGTGGCGTCCGGGAACCTGGCGCCGAACACGCCCGGCTGTACCACGACGTCGCCGTCGCACATGGCGACCACGCGGCTCATGTGGGCCGCGTGCGCCACGTCGATCTCGGTCACGAGGTGGCCGACCGTCCCGCTCTTGGCGTGGTAGTCGAGCGTGAGCGCGTGGTCCTTGGAGAGGTCGACGTGGAGCCGCTCGACGTGCTCCTCGGCGTCACTTGAGACGCGCACGCGCGCAAGCGCGTCCGGACCAAACTCTTTTTGGAGATTGGGGCGCACACGTACGATTGTGAGCCCTGGTGAGCGCACGCGCAGTTCGTGGACGCCGTGCGAGGCGATGTGCGGCTGGCGCACACGCGGCGCGGAGACCGTGAAGCTCTTCTCGACGCGCTGGTTTGCGTGGACCGGATCCTCGACGGCACGCACCGCGGACGCGAGGATGTGGTCGGGCAGGCGCCGAGTCGAAGAGAACGGCGACCAGCGCGCGAGCCAGTCGGCTGCGGCGGACGCCGGCGACGGAGACGGAGGAGACGGCGACGCCATGGTCTTGAGTGGGTGGGGAGGAGGAGATTGGAGAGTGCGTGGCGGGCAAATGATCTACGGTGCGTCTGGAAGCATGGCCGTGATATGCGTGTGATTTTTTGGTTTTGCCGCTGGGGGAATCCCCCGAGGTGGGACCATACTGAAAGCAAGTGTATTGGACCGTTACGACCAGCTGGGTCTCTCGTGGGTTCAGCTACCACCACTCTTTGCCCCTTGCCAGTCAACATTGATCATCATTCTGGCGCGGACATATCTCGCGACGATTCATTCATGCTGCTTATGATCTGCGTGTATGAGTGTGTGTGCTCGATGGGACTCAGCCAGGCGTCCTAGAAAGGCAGCACGGACCGCACCAAGGGCGCCACGATGGGGAGAAACCACCCTTCGCGTGGCTTGTCGAGCGCCGCGGGGGTCTCAAACGCCGACTCGATCGTCGGCACCGCCACGGCGTCCTCACGGGCGTCCCACTCGGCTCGCGCACTTGCCAGCTCGGTGTCGCTCAGCTGGGTCAGCGGTGTACTCGGGTTGGCGAGTGTCACGTCTGGCGGTAGCTGCCCGACGTGCTGGATGCGGGCGCTGGTGCCGGGGCATTCGATCTCCAGGTTGTCGGTCGGCGCTCGGACGCGTGCGATGCCGTTGAACAGCCGGGCGGCTGAGATCGTTGTGAGCTCGGAGGGCACGTCCGCCAAGTCAACAGTGCCGGCACGACCAAAAGAGATGAGCTGAAGGAGGCAGGGCTTCGTGACGGCATCGGGCGGTGTGGCGACGCGGATGGTGCCGTCGCCCTTGAGGTTTGCGGAGATGGCGCCAGTGTGAAACTCCTGTGTGGCGACCAAATCGATGCTGCCCGTGCTCTCGGCGTGAAACATGGCCCACAGCGTATCCCAGTGCACGGTGCGCACGTCGACGCGGCCGGTGCCGAATACTCCGGCGGCGAACTCGCGCTGGACGGCCAGGTGCTGGGCCTCGACGTGGATGCTGCTCGAGCCGAACGCGGTGAGATCGAGGGTGTCGAAACACAGCCTTCGCTGTGGCGCCGATAGGAAGAGGCGCGAGCCGAACATCGCAACAAGCCTCGGTCCGCAGGTGAGCTCAGGCACTCGGTCCGTGGCGACCGCACTCTCGTCCACGTCGGCCCGTGCGGGCGCCGACGAGGATCCCCACGCGCTGTCGAGAACGACGACGTCGCCACCGCTCATCGCGCTGACTTGCTGGAACTGTGACTCGCGGGGTACGTCGATCTCGGTGACGAGATGGCCCGTGGTGCCACGCTTGGCGGCATTGTACTCGACGGTGAGCGTGTTCTCTTCCGAGAGCTCGACGCTCAGGCGGTCGAGGTGTTCTGCTGCGTCGCTCGAGACGCGCACGCGCGCGAGCACACCCGGGCCCGCCTCACCGAGCAGCTCCGGGCGCACGCGCACGACCGTGAGCCCCGGCGAGCACACGATCGCGCTGCCTTCCACTCGATCGCCGCCGATGGCGGTAGTGGTGGGCGTCCGGTGCGGCGCAAAGACCGTGAGGCTGTCGGATTCATCACTCTCGCGTGGTGCAAAGATCGTGAAAGTTTTCTCGACGCGCTGGCTCGCGTGGACCGGGTTCACGACGGCGTGGGTCTTGGATACGGTGATGTTGGCGGGCAGTTTGTCGCCCGCGCTAGACCACCACCGCGTGAGCCAGCGGGACGAGGATGCCATGATTCTCGAAGCCATGATTCTCGAGGCCGTGAGTGTCGCGGTAACAGGGTGAGATCGACTGAGTAGATGCGGGACTGCGGATCGGCTGCAGTGGGGCAAGCTCGAGCAGGTAATACACTACGGTACGGTACTGGTACCATGTGAATGCACCGGTGCTGTCAGGAAGGACCCACACTCTGCAGCTGATACCTTCGCTGATTGGCCCAGGGCACTTCCTCGTGTACCCACGACCATGATGGGTGCGACACCACGGGCCCAGGGCCCAGGTGTGTGATACGACCGTCGATCGACGGTACATGGACATATCACACCCGGTGTGGTCATTCCGTGGCGGTGTAAAAGCTTCCTGCGTCGTGATGTGGACTACAATGGGAGCGAGCTGTCGTCTACGGTCGAACTCAGCCGACGCGCTGCTATTATAATACGATAGCCGCGGCGAGCCATCCCTAGAGGTCGACAAGACTCTTGTCGATCCAGCCATTGTGGATAGGCACCGCTGGGAGAAAGCTGGGAGCGTAAGTTTTTCATTCTTTTGCACCGTGGTATATGTGCACAGCGCCCACCGCGCCAAAGGCCCCACGATTCGTGGGGCCTTTGGCCAGTACGGGTACTAGCAAGACATAAATGTCCCACCCCAGCCGGTGGAACTGAGCCATCGATCCTGGATCGAGAGATGTTGCCAACCGGATCGTCGATCCGGATGGCAACTCTACATGCTCTGCATGATGCAGAGCAAAGAGGAGCGTTGCACTATTGGTGGGTTCATGAGATGCAGTCTGCATCTCATGAACCCACCAATAGTGCAACGCTCCTCTTTTCTCGATATACCGTACCGGTACTTCGAAGTAGTCACCAGTGCGATATGGAACACAGAGTCGCCACATCTAACTTGCCCGAGGAGAACGCCGTCGTGGCGACTCGCGCCAAGGACTATACGTGTAAGTGAATAACCATATCACCACCAAGTCAGCAAGAGGACCTCCGGGTGGCGCGGCATGAGCAGCCCCGGATCCACAAAACCGCCCCAGACATCCTCGCGGTCGTCCCGGTCAGCGATCTACCATCCTTGGGGCCCTTGACCGTGTATCGTGTGTGATTTACTGTATTTGGGTTTGGAGTTGGAGGGAAGGGATTGACATCAACTTGCTGAACCCAAGTCTATTGGACTGTTGACTTTTTTCGTCTTGACGCTAGGTTAGATGAGACCATACTGAAAGCAAGTCTATTGGACCGTTACGAGCGCTGGGTCCCTCATAGGGTTCCGCCACCACCACTCTTTGTCCATTGCCAGTCAACATTGATCATCATTCTGGCGCGGACATATCTCGCGACAATTCTTTCATGCTGCCTATGATCTGCGTGTATGAGTGTGTGTGCTCGATGGGACTCAGCCAGGCGCCCTAGAAAGGCAGCACGGACCGCACCAAGGGCGCCACGATCGGGAGAAACCACCCTTCGCGTGGCCCGTCGAGCGCTGTGGGCGTCTCAAACGCCGACTCGATCGTCGGCACCGCCACGGCGTCCTCACGCGCGTCCCGCTCGGCGCGCGCGCTTGCCAGCTCGGTGACGCTCAGCTGGGTCAGCGGTGTACTCGGGTTGGCGAGTTTCACATCCGGCGGTAGCTGCCCGACGTGCTGGATCTGGGCGCTGCTGCCGGGGCACTCGATCTCCAGGTTGTCGGTCGGCGCTCGGACGCGCGCGATGCCCTTGAACAGCCGAGCAGCAGTGATCCTCGTCCCGACGGACGGCACGTCTGCGAAGTCCACGGTGCCGCGACGCCCAAGGGAGATGTCCTGGACGAGACAGGGCTCCGCCACGGCGTCCGTCGGCGTCGCGATGCGGATGGCGCCGTCGCCCTTGAGGAACGCAGAGATGACGCCGGAATGAAACGCCTGCGTAGCCGCCAGGTGGACGCTGCCCGTGCTGGCGGCGCCAAACATCACCGAGGCCGCGCCAAAGTGCTTGGTGCGCACGTCCACGCGCCCGGTGCCGAGCACTCCAGCGACGAACTCGCGCCCCACGCTCAAGTGCTGGGCCTCGACGTGGACGCGGCTGGAGCCAAACGCGACGAGAGCGAGCGTGTCAAAGTGTAGCCGTCGCTGCGGCGCCGAGAGGAAGAGCCGCGAGCCGTACAGCGCGACGAGCCCCGTACCGTCCGTGAGCTGCGGCGCTCCGTCCGTGGCGTCTGGGTCGGCGTGCGCAGACGCCGGTAACGAGCCCAACGCGCCGCCTTGGATTACGACGTCGCCACCGCTCATCGCGACGACTTGCTGGACCTGGGACTCGCGCGGCACGTCGATCTCGGTGACGAGATGGCCAGTGGTGCCGCGCTTGGCGGCGTCGTAGTCGATTGTGAGCGTGTTGTCGTCCGAGAGCTCGATGCGCAAGCGGTCGAGGTGGTCCTCGGCATTGCTCGAGACGCGCACGCGCGCGAGCACGCTCGGACCAGCTTCACCTGACAGCTCCGGGCGCACACGCACGACCGTGAGCCCGGGCGCGCACACCACCGCGCTGCACTCCACTGGATCCCCCGCGATGGGCTTCGCGAGCAAGGCGCTTGTGGTTGGCGTCCGGGGCGGCGCAAAGACCGCGAGGCTCTCGAGTTCATCTGTCTCGCGCCGCGCAAAGACTGTGAAGGTTTTCTCGACGCGCTGGTTCGCGTGGACCGGGTTCCCGACGGCGCGGGTCGGGGAGACCGCGATGTTGTCCGGCAGTTTGTCGTCCCTGCCGAACGACCAGCGCGCGAGCCAGCTGGACAGCGCGCCGCCTGACGAGGAGGCCATGGCTTGCGGGGCTTAGGGTGACGTCGAGGTGAGGAATGTATAGGTGAAGGAACGAGTATTGCCAAACGGGAGGGGCGAGGGGTGAACATGTTTTGGCACTCGGCATGTGTGAACCCACAGGTACCGTCAACAATAACCAACACTCCGCAACTGAGACCTTCGCTGACGGGCCTTCGTCAGGTACTGTACCCACGCCCTCCCCGTGACGTGGGTGCGGTGTTGCGGTTGGGCGGAGCCAACGCACTGCCATGATCACCACGAAGATCCATCGGACTCTCGCTGACCAAACCATAGGAAGCAAGGTGTGAGCGTAAGATCTGTATTTGTGTGGCATCTTACCGTGCACGTGCATGTATCAGGCCACGGGCGGCCGACCTAGAAGGGCAGTACGCACCGCATCAAGGGCCCCACAATGGGGCTGACACCGAGCAGGAGATTGCCGATGCAATCGCCGCGTGTCCGAGAGGAAAAGCTTGCGGTCCCGACGGCCTCCCCAATGACTGGTACAGAGACCATGCGCAGCGGCTTACACCGCTTCTCACGCGCCTTTTTAACCAGTGGCACTCCGCAGGCGTTCTCCCGCCGAGCTTCTCGGCAGCCACGATCTTTTGCATCCCCAAGAAACCGACCCCGACGACTGGTTTGGACTTCCGTCCAATCGCGCTCCTCAACACGGACTACAAGATCTACTCGCGGGTTTTACTGAACAGAGTCAAGACCCAGCTCGAGCGTATAGTGGCGCCAACACAGTTTGGGTTTGTCCCAAACCGGCAGGTGCATGATGCTCTTGACGTGTGGGCGGCGATAGCCCAGCAGGTAGAGGCGGGATCCGTGCCTCACACGACGACTGCCGTCATGTTGGACTTTGCCAAAGCGTACGACACGCTCGACAGAAGATTCTTGACGCTTGCTTTGCGCCGGCTCGGTTTCCCCGAGGTTATGATCCAGGCAGTCGAGAGTATGCACTTGGCGACGACGGCTGCCTACTTGGCTGAGGACCGCATTTCGGATCAGCTGCCCATCCTCAACGGCATCCGACAGGGCTGTCCCTTCGCGCCGGTGCTTTTCGTCTTGGCCGTAGACACGCTGTACGACCAACTAGATGCAGCTCCGGGCATCTCTGGTGTCACCCTCCCTTCTGGCACTACAGTCACGGCGGCAGGCTTCGCGGACGACACGACGGTCTACTTGTCCAAGCCGTGCGAAGGGCACGAGCTGCGGCGAGTGCTCGACGTGTTTGCCAAGGCCAGCGGGCTTGGCGTCAATGTGGACAAGTGTCTTGCAGTAGCACTGGCCCGGACGGGATGGGCTCAAGGGACGACCGACATTGGGTTTCCTCGGCTCCCGGCCGACCAGATGGCGCGGGCGCTAGGAGCACAAGTCTCCAGCGCACTGAACGTGGGCCTCGTCTGGGAGTTGACCATAAAGCAGCTGCGCAGCACTCTGGCGCTAGCTCAAGTACGGACGACGGACGTCCTCCAGCGAGCTCAGATAGCCCAAGCAGTCGTCGTTCCCAAGATGATGTACGTAGGGAGGCACGCCTGGCCCTCAGCGGCGCGAATCCGTGCGTTGCAGGCCCTGGTGAACAACTACGTTTGGCACGGATGGTTTGACGAGACGTGCAGCGGCCGGGCTTGGATGAGCCACGACTCAGCCACGCTGTCGCGTCGCGAGGGCGGCATCGCGCTACCCGATCTGGCGAGCGAATTTCTCCAGCTCAGCGTCAACACAGTGCGGCGTTGGGGGGAACGCGCTACGGGGCTCCGGGGCGAGATCGGGCAGCTCCTGGGCGGGGTACATCGGACGAGAGCGGCGCAGCAGAGACCACAGCGGCATCACATCAGTGCTCCGCGCCTTCGGGAGTCCCTGGCGGCGACGGGGGCGGCGATCATCGCTGGCCTAAGTGCTCAGCCCAGAGGCGACACCGAGAGCGAGCTGTGTACGAAGCTGCTGCACCGCGTGGGGCGCGGTACGACCGCCACACGATGGTGGCACGAGGATTGGTTCTTCGCGGATTATCAGGAGCTGAACGCGCAGCTCCACGAGCTCCGAGCCATCCAGGCGGCAGCACATGGGGAGTTTAACTTTCACGGCCTCATGGACGCGCGGATCTGCGGCGACGGTGTCTTTCTGGAAGCTGGTGGGCGAGAGGTGAGGGCCTCAGACTTCGACGGTCTGGTGCGGCCGACGGACAGAGTTGGTGACATCCTCGAGATCCACTGGGTCGCGGCGGGGCGCGTTCGGTTCCGGTGCAAGACTGTCGCTTTCCCGTTGCCGCCAAAAGTGGTACGCGGCTTCCGTCGGCTGTGCGATACCTTGGTGTTCAATTACCCGGCGCTACTCGCTCCACACGACCCGGAGGACGTGGTGCGCGTCCAACCGGCAACGATCGATTCATGGCGACTGGTCACCACGGCCGATGCAGAATACAACCTGGTGTGGGAGCCGTCCGCTGGGCTCCGAGTCAACCTGGGCACGGTCAGGACAACCAGCGACGTTACCGCCAAGGTCCGCCACACGTTGGATGAGCCGAACGCGCGTGCGCTCGATCACAAGTGGCTGGGGCCGGTGCGTACAATCTGGCACGGGACAAAGCCCGCCATCACCAAGGTCGCGGCCAAGCAGTTCATTCGGGCGGCCAAGACGCAACGAGGCAAGCGTGAGAACGCCGCCAGAGGACGCAGGCTCACGACGCGCGATGCGCTCATCGGTGGGGCCCAAGAACGACGCGCGTGGAAGGATATCGACCGTCTCGTCGCCACCACGTCTCGCCAACGACTACAGCTGCGGCGGCTAAAGGGCAACCGCATC